>APFE031595733.1:213994-252023 GCA_000404065.3 Pinus taeda | reverse complement strand
AGTCACCTTCGATTTTTAATGAGCCTGAAGTGACAAGTGCTCAGATGGACCTTTTCTTTTAAGGAGTCTGAAAAGGAGAAAAATAGACTTCTTTGGAAATATAGGCAGAGGGGATTACCAAACCAATCGCAAAACGATAGAATACTTTTTACAGAACGGCAGTCAATCTTCCTGAATGTTGTGTTCAGTGCATTGCGATCGATAAGGCGGCAGACATGGTTTCCTAAGGATAAAGGATGCAGCCTATTGTGGTCTCCCAATATATACTCGATGGTACGTGGGAGCACAAGTCTGTACTGCCACTTGTCGTCTTAGAGTGGAGGAATCACCCAAACAACAATGAAAACAATAGTTACCAGGTTTTACAACGCCGGAATACCTCTCTAGCCTAGACCTCTAGATGTTGTGCGTTAGCTTCCAAAGTGTTGTTAAATTCATTAAATTTATTTTAAGTCGATCTTGTTTAAAAATTTTCCTTTTAGGTTCACCTCGTGATGTGTATACAATTCCTAAAATGCAATCTAAGATGATAAACAATTGTTTAATCTTCTTTTGGCAATGAAAATCCTAGCTACTAAGGAAAGAAAGTTCAGAATCATTCAACAAAGAGCACAGAGCACACACTAAATGCACTGTCCTAAATCAAACCAAGCAATCTAAATGAAAATGCACATTCATGTATTTGTTTTCAGCCTTCTTAATGTGTAAATGACGATAAGAAAGCTAAGTGCAAATCTGAATTATTTTCAAAGCGACAATGTTCAACAAATTTCTTTTCAAAATGAAGTGAAGGTAGGAGAGACACTTTGCGATTTCGAAATGAAAATTGTTTCTCGACACTTTAAAACTACTAATTCAAATCATATACAATAGTAACTGTATAATTGACTATCAAGAACAATGAGATTGTCTTCTATGACTGAAAACGACAGCTACGACACTTTCAGATCAAGAAATGACAGTTCGACTATGCTACTTTGCAAAAGAGAACTGAAAATGGAGCACAATACATAAAAACACTTACATTTGTTTGCACAATAGAGGTGGAAAGAGTAAGAGAAGGGGGTTTTCACAGAGATATACCGACCACAGACAGAAAAACTCCTGAATAGAACTGAAAATAGTGAAGGAAAAACCAAAGTCTGAAGGTAAAGTTAACCTTCCCTGACCATCGCACCTGTCACACAGGGAATTTAGTATGCAGCGCACCTACTGCACATGGGAAGTGCGATGCATATAGACTACCTTTAAGGTAGGGTGCGATGGTACCAGTGCGAGACTTTTAACAAGTTTTTTCTCACAATTTGCAATTCAGTTCAGGGATTTAGGCCGAGTAAGTGATGTTCAGTATATGTAAATCACAGGGTTGATCTAAAGAGGTTACTAGAGCCACAACTTAGGGCAATTAGACTGTTTACAGATCGATTGTTTAATTCATAAACAAAACTCGGAGATAGACTGAAGCAGCATTGATCTACTTTGGATTTGTATAACAAATGCAGTTCGAAGGCTAGCTTGCTTGACTTCAGGCTCCATCTGTAAGTTTATAAAAGAAACAAAGATAGGCTAACAAACAATCTATTCGCTCCCCAGCGGAGTCATCATTTTGTTACTGGGAATAGTGTCCACTCGGAGCTGCTATTCCCACTAAGACTGGTAGCTATCTTAGAAACAAACAAGTAAAGTCTACTTTCGCTTTCCTATATGAAAATAGATAAGAGTGGAACAAAGAGCACCAACCTTAGTATTGCGCTTAGTTCCCTTGTTTGATTCCTCTCCTTCCTGATAGGCCTTTGTCGCTTCTTCTTCGTCTGCCCAGCTTCAAAGAGCACCTTGTGGGATCAAAGCAGCATACTACTATCGAAGAATAGAGATCTATATTCATAAATAACACAGGACCAAATATGTGTTAACCATACAAATGCATATATAAACAAACATACAAGAATATGGAGGAAAACTTGAATATCTTTATTAAGATCAAGAATAGCAAGAGGATTACAACCATATGTTCTGACCCAGCATCATCCTCCAGGAATAAATCCCTTCTTCACCTCAATTAAAGCTTAGATCACCCGACACTATGAAGTTACACTAGAAAACCAACAGCACTTCTCTACAATATACAAGATTCCACCCTCTGGATCTTTGTGATGAGGGATCCATATATAGATGATTCTAGGGGGTGAGTCATCTTCTGGGGTCTTGATTAGTGTCCTATCTGATAGTTCTTGATTCCACTTGGAGACTGATGATCTCTTACTCATCCCTGGTCGAAAACAGAGAGGCAAGTGTCAGAGGCGAAATTTCTGGAAGATTCCATGATCTTCCACCTCGCAAATTGTCCTTGCCATTTGTACGTTCCCGACCATCGCACCCTACAGATGAGCGATTCAGTATCCATCACACCCTTTACACTAGGAAGGTGATATGCATCGCACCCTCTACACTGGGTATTCAGTATGGTCCAGTTTTGACCATTTCTGAGCAATTTTTAGTGGAGAACTTCTGGGAGATGATGTAATCAGCTCACCTTGTTCCTTTAGGCAGTGAAGCAACACTTTTAGGGACTTAGGAGCCCTCAGTTTATGGACATTTATGATTGGGTTTGTAGTGCCCAAAAATGTATATAACACTACCCCTCTAGATGTTGCATGAATTTCACGAAGGTATCACCGCATAATTGTAGGAATGAGAGCAGCATATGTCACTGTTAAAAGAAAAGGCAGAGTCAAAAAAGCATCGATGCAGAAGGAACAGAAAAAATTGGCCAAGGATATGGAGGAAGAAAGTCAGCAAGGAGAACAACTAGAGAAGTCCATTATTGAGACTTGCAGAACAGTTTCAGACGTGTAGGTCCATAAGGATGAAGCACTAGTAGAAAAGGTTGTGAAGCTTGCCCTCGCATCAAGGACTCAAAGAATGATATGGATAAGTTGAAATTTGAATACCAAATACAGATATGCATATCTCAGACGGTGGCAGATTGTGGAAAACTGCTTGACAATACGATGCAGATTTGGAACTCACCACAGGAGAATCTAAATGTCTTGAAGATTAAGGAGGAACTGCAGTCCAAGCAGAAGCGGTATGATGAGATCCTAGCAGTTGTGAAGACCTTACCAGTCTTGCAGAGTTTTTCCAGCATTTTTGAAGGAAAGAACCTCTAGATGCAAATAGATGATCTTCAGAGGAAAGCATAAATCTTGTAGGACACGACTCAGTCATGGTAGGAGGAAGCCCTGGAAGTTTCATAGGAAATGGACGAGAGGCTGAAGGAATTAAAGAGAATGGAAGAAGAGATACTGTATAATATTGTTGGCCCTACTACAGAAACTTTGCTGAAGGAAACGCACCAAGAAGAAAAATTGCTGGTAGAAACACACTATCAGTACAACGCAGTGTACAATGAGATCATACCAAAGATCAAGGGCATCAAAGCTGAGTGAGTCAGGACAAGTCACGAATGAGTGTTGGGGGCCTATTGGGCATGGCCAAACTTGGTCCAAGTTTTGGGTAAAATAACCTGCAAAAGAAGGAGCAGTCTGCATGGATTTAGCGAAGATATATTCATTACATGGACTTTTAGGGCTTTGGGGATGGGATAAAGCCCTTTTTTTGTAATGGGTATTGGGTATTAGTCCTTGTTTTGTGGGTCCATGCTATGTGGACCATGGTTTTTGTAGAGATGAAATGTATTTAAGGATGTGTAATACCTTAGCGAAAGGCAAACAATGATATCATAAGTGAATTGAATCTATGCATTCATGTCTATAGTCTATAGTTTTGGGGAAGGCTACGCAACTGAGTGTGCAAAGAGATGGAAGAGTCTGCACCTGACTACGGAAAGCACCTGCAACTGGGTTCACAAGTCGAAGACATATATTTACTAGAGATTTATATTAATAAAGGAGAAGTTTTGACAAGGAACTGTATGTCTTTTTGTGTTCATTCTTTGTTGTTCTTAGTATCGTTATGTATGTCTTTCATTGAATTATGTGAAGAACTATAAGATATACTGCTATTTGTTAGAGTTTATGGTTTTAAAGTGATTCCGTTAAATTAATCATCTGCGTGAAATTATTATGCACACGAAGTTAAAAGATCAATATAGAGTGGAAGTAAATACACAGTCCCACTACATGAATATCCCTTCGGTTGTAGAATCCTAGTTCTGCAGCCTCCCATAAATGCTTCAGGTGAGACTGCAATCTACTTGCAGGAAGTTTTCGAAAGGGCTAGTAGTTGAGGGTTTTGTTGGTGCGCAATACACTCTGAACCTAGATCAAGCCCCCTTAGACCAACATTCCTACTAAAAAAATATGTAATTTTGTAAGAACTTTCCTTCATTTGTAAATATTGAAAAAAAATTAATTCCCTTAAAGAAAAAAATCATAGCCCTTTGGAAAAATAAAATATGAATTTGAAATTCAAAATATGCATAGAATTAAAACCACTAAGAGGAAGATATATCAACATAAACTTCAAGCTAAATATAAATATGGCCATAAAATTAAATCAACTTTTAAAATGAATAAGTTTTAGGTAAAGCATTTGTCCAAATTCGACAACCACAGTTATTTCATTGTGATTGCATTTTCTTGAAGTTAGTTTCGTCTTTTTAATTAGTTTTGATGTATATAATTTTGAATTGTTCTATATAGTATGTGTGAATCTATCCCACCTACAAATACTTAATACAAGAATATAACTTATATGAGGAATACTATTTGAGAATGGTAGATATCCTTGAGATTATATTTTAAAGTTTATTTGTTTATTTGTTTATTTGTTTATTTTTTATTATTTGTCTCTGTAAAATATCATTGTCATGTATGGCAATGATTGGAGTAATGTTGGGAACCGCATTTAAACCTCATTAAAATGGTTAAGCCAAGTGGAACAATAATCTACATTGTGAATCCATTTGAAGAATTGGGTGCTAATACTAATACTAGGAATTACAAAATAAATACCATTATATGGTTGGGAATGATTTGGATGGGTTGGTCATTGGCATGAAGTAGACCATATACAACATATATTTATGCTATTACATTGTATTGTATGTTGTGTATTATTAATTAATGTAGGATTAAATTGTTTTAGAAATGTCTAAAGATGGTGGAAAATTCTCTAGGAGAAGTGAAGTTTTTGCAATCTCTTTTACTTGGATAAGAGAATTGACTCCAACATATTAGAAATGATTTTGTTTAATTGTGCAAAGAAAATCATATATTGTGCATTATTAATTAATGTAAGATTAAATTGTTTTAGAGATTTCTAAAGATGGTGGAAAATTCTCTAGGACAAGTGAAGTCTTTGTTATCTCCCTACTTAGATAAGAGAATTGACTCCAACATATTAGAAATGAATTTGTTTAATTGTGCAAAGAAAAGCTTAGGTTGGTTGCTTAGTCAACTTTTTTTTACCCTAATGGATATCGAATGATTCCAAAGTAAGATATGTGGTATCTAATGTTAAATTTAATGAACAATTGGGATTCTAGTGTTATGATTCTATGTTTCCCTAATGTATTATTAGTATCTTATTTCTTGAATGTTAGTGGTATAACGAATACAATTATGGTTTATTATTTAATCTGAAATTATTATTTTTTACTTCACATGTTTAGATGAAATATTTTATTTCTTCTATTGGTTTACCCATATGGGTATATTTGGTCTCATGGGAGTAGTTCCCAAGGTGGAAATTGAGATTTATTTGTTTGTGGTTTAAATAAACAATTTTTCCATAAATACTTCAAACTGGTTTAGTTTTATAATTTCTTAAATATTTTTTATTTATTTTTTAAGCAATGGTCGTTATTGAATCCATGAAATGCTTTCGGCCATTAGTTACCATGTGATGGCGTGAACGATTCACATTGTACAGGTATTAACAAAAGAGTGAAATTTATGTTATGAGAGGAATAATGGTGTATGGACGGCAAGAGTGGATGGTAACTATATGGTTAGGAAGGATAACCTATGTCTACTCTCACATGATTCACTATTGTCTTTATATAATTGTTGCCTGAGAGTGTGTGATCTTTCATTATATGATGGGAAGGATTCTCAATCTAGTGTGTGATCTTTCATTATATGATGGGAAGGATTCTCAATCTAGTGTACGTGATTATATGTTTATGAATTTTCTGTACAATCTATTTGTGGCTTGCTCAATTTGAAATTTCCTTGGAAAGAGGATAACTACTAATATTGCATATAAAAATAAGAAGAGATGTAGTAATTAAGGCTTGAAGTGTGGTATCTCTTATAAGAACTTATATCTTTGAATTATATGGTCAAGTGTAAGCTTCATTCAATATGGTATGTTGATACTTGCTACTTGTTATAATATTTGGTATGATTTTGACTTCATGGAGATTTTTTTCTTCATAGAAATTTGAATTATGGATTTGGTGTGGAGCCAAATATGTAGCTCTTGTGATATTAACACGATGCATAAATGACTAAGATCTTATTTTTGCAACATGATCAGTGTAGTGTAATTTTTTAGTTATCGCATGAAAACTTGAAGCTAAGTTTTGTTCCAAGGGAGGGAGTATGTAATGCCCCTTCTTGCCTAGTTATGTTGGCATAGAATAAGGATACTAACCCTAGATTTGTTTTTGTTTAAGGGTTTTATCTAAATAGATAAGGTGGATATCTATACTTGTGACATGTGGAATGTTTTTCATAGATGTTTCTTTATGCATTCTTTTGTATTGAGTAGCTATTTGTGAAACATAATGTTGACATGCTTTCTTGCTATGATGTATCAATGAATGATAGCTTGAGTGCTTGGATGAAATAACTTGATCATATGTTGATAAATGACTACCAATAATAGAAAGAAAATATTAATATTGGAAGGATGACAAGGCTTACAAAATTCTTAGATGTAGTTGACTAAATGTAGAGAAAAAAAATGGGAAAGAAAAACCATATGTTACAGAAGATCAATAAAACCAATTGCATTTCATTTTACATTGTGTTTGAATATAGTTCATATCTATATGCATGTGCAATGATATCATCCCATTGATTTTAGAGATGTGGTAATGGATCATATAAAAGGTAACACAAATTTTAAACAAATAGAAATAAGTCTTCCAAATAATTATCACTACACAAGTGAGGTATTGTTGGTATTTTTATGTTGAGTTTATTTACTTCATTTTTTTTAATCATTAAATAAAAGTTTGGTAGTTACTTGAAGTTCACATAAGGGTTTAGAGGATGTTTTCTAAGTGTTTGGAAAAATACTTGAATCGAAAATGTGGATTTCATTTGAGGTGGGATGAAAAAGAAGCTAGGAATTTGTTGATATAATTGTAAATTTAAGAGTATTTGTGTAGATATATATTTTTCCTGGGGTATTGTAAATTGGGTTATGACATTTCTAGATATAATTGTGACTTGGAGTTTGCGTGCCAAGTGTTGTAAAAAAAATTAAATGAATACTACTATTTTTACATGGCCTGTATAGGGGGGGAAATGAAAAACAAGCTAAGAATTTGTTGATATAATTGTAAATTTAGGAGTATTTATGTAGATATTTATTTATCATTGGGGTATTGTAAACTGGGTTATAACATTTCTAGATATACTTGTGACTTGGAGTTTCTGTTCCAAGTGTTGTAAAATGTTATAAATGAATGCTACTATGTTTACATGGCATGTGTATTTTTAGTTTATGTTATGTGTGAATAAATTGGTCGAGGAAACCAATCACTAATCTATCATGAGAAATAAAACAGAGATGGGTTGTTTTTCCCATGTATGGTTGAAGCTTGGTGTTGTTTTCCATATGTTTGATGAAGTACTTAAACAATTTCTTGTAGAAATTCCCACTGCAGATCACCTAGTAATGCAATGTACTAAGGCAAAACACTTGATCTACTTCTACAAACAATTTAGCAGAAGCTTAATCGAACATGAGAAACATCAAGCATGAAAAAATATAACTGAGAATGAGAAGTAATCAACCATAACAAAGAAGATATATCACTGGGGAAAGCACCAGCCTAAAACCCCAACTCTTTATTATCATACAAGTGGAAATCTTGTTCAAGTTACAAAAAGAATCAGCTCTCAAGCTATCCTACTCTCTCTGTAATCAAAACAATACTGCTCATAGACTGAATAGACATAGTATATGTCTTCCTCAAGCCCTCCAAGCCTCCTATTTCCTTGCGCAGTTTTGGTTGGGGTCTAATGATATCACATTTGTGAACTGGCCTCATCACACTCACTGTTACCTCAGGTCCAACTGCGCAATCCATAAGGAATAATATTCCTTTTGCATGCAAGGAATATTCACCAAGGAATATCCTAGCAACTGATAGTACACTGTCCCCCCATCTAATCTCAACTGGGTCTCTGACTGAACTGACATGCATGAGTTATCCATGAGTGAATACTTAGTTATCTGAATTACAGTAGTTACATGCATGCAAGCATTAACTAACAGAACTCTCATTAATTTAACAAACTATTAAATTAATCTAACTAGACTTGACTAAGTTAAACTAATTCAACTAATTACAACTCAATATTACAACTCATCCTTATCTCTTTAACTGATGGTTAAATTCCTCAATTAATGGAGAAACTGTTGCATGTGCTCACAAAGAATTCAAGTTTGATTTTCCTTAACTAATTAACTCAAGATGAATTAATTAATTAATTTTCAAACTGCTATTGATATCAAATTCGAATTTTACTTCCTATGTTTAGTCCAGGGACTAACTAAAATAAGAAGGGATCCCGAAATGTTGCTTTTAGAAAATCTATTTTTAGCACTTTCACTTTTCACCCATTGTTGCTAATATCTCCAATGGCTGAACTACTATTTATAGCCCGGCTATTTATAGCAATGCTATTTTTAGCATTTTCTTGTAGCAAATCCCAACACTCCCTCTCAACAAGAAATGGATTATTAGTAACCCCAATCCTGTCTCTGTGGAACTCAAACTTGCATTTTGACAATGCCTTAGTCAAAATATCTGCATCCTGCTCCTCGGTCGAAACATACTGCAACATCATGATCCTCTTGACCACACAGTCCCGTAGATGATGGTAACAGATATCTATACGCTTGGACTTGTCATGAAACATTGGATTCCCAGAGAGTTTTATGCAACTTTGATTATCACAGTATATCACCGTAGGATCCATCATCTGACCAAACAATCCCACTAGAATCTTCCGCATCCAAATGGCCTCACATGTTGCCTGACTCACAGCCATGTATTCAACCTCTGTTGAGCTATCTGCAATTGATCTCTCTTTACTACTATACCAAGAAACTGCAGCTGAACCAAGGTTGAAGATTCCTCCAGAAGTGCTCTTCCGGTCTAATGGACTACCAACCCAATCTGCATCTGTGAAGCCTTGTAGCTTCACGGATTCTATCCACCTGTACCATAATCCGTACTGTGTAGTGCCTCTGAGATATCTCAGCACATGCTTCGTTGCCTTCCAAAACAGCTTGGTAGGCTGAACCATAGCTTGACTCAGTTGGTTCACCGCAAAGCATAAGTCAAGTCGTGTGTTCACCAAATACATAAGTGAACCCACCATCTACTGATAAACAGTAGCAGCTACTACCTCACCTGAAGTAGCATCCTCCTTCCTCCAGTTCCCAGCTAGAGGAGTCTGTATGGGTTTGCACTTCCCCATGTGAAAGTGCCTGAGTATCTCATTGGCATACTTGCCTTGAGACACAAATACTTCCCCATATTTCTTCCACACTTCCATGCCTAGAAAGTAGTGCATGAGGCCCATTTCCTTCATCTCAAACTCTCTTGCAAGGTCCTCCTTGCAAGATTTGATCAGTTGATTATCACCTATCAAAATCAGATCATCGACATAAAGTACAATAATCAATGGCTTACCTTCTACCATGATGTTGTAAAGGTTTGCATCTGCTTCACTCTTGGTGAAGCCTAATCTGGTGAAATAGTTGTTGATCCTGGTATACCATGCACGGGGTGCTTGCTTCAGCCCATACAATGCTCGCTTGAGTCAGCAAACATGCGACTCATGATCAAAGGTCTCATATCCTTCGGGCTACTCAATGTATACCTCTTCCTCAACCTTCCCATTGAGGAACGTCGTCTTCACATCCATCTGATGGATCTTCCAACCCATCTGACCTGATAGAGCTAGCATCGATCTGATAGATGAGTACCTTGCAACAAGAGCAAAGGTCTCATCGTAGTCAATCCCCTCAACCTGTGAGAAACCTCGGGCAACAAACCTTGCCTTGTGTTTCTCAACGCTGCCATTGACTACCTACTTTACCTTGTAAAGCCATCGGGAACTAACCACTGACTTGTCCCTAGTTCTAGGGACGACATCCCACACACTGTTCTGTATGATAGAATTGTACTCTTCTACCATTACATCAACCCAGACTGGTTGCTGCACTACCTCATGAAAAGAAGAAGGTTCGGTCGCTACACACTCCCCAACTAGGGCCATGTAGCCAGTGTATCCCTCAGGAGATCTCCTCTGTCTGTGCTGAGAGGATGGCTGCCCCACATTTTCTCTCGCATATAGCATCAATTTTTCAGCTTCTTGTGAGCATTCCCACCCATCTCTGGAAGACTCTCAGGGAGTGGTGGTCTCCACTAATGGATCCTTTGCATGTGGCTAATCCACATCATCAGGAGGCTCCTCCTCCTTTGGAACTAAAAGTTCCTCATCTCCATGCAACTTGAGCTCCCTCTCAAGTAACACTCGTATGGCTCTCTGCTCGTCGAACTTCAGATCCCTGCACACTACGATCCTCTGACTGGCAGACAGAAACACATGATAGTTGTGGGGTGTATCTGTGTACCCCACAAGTATCCCCAACTCAGCTATTGGGTCTAGCTTCTTCCAAGCATCTTTGGTCACATGATAGAAAACTAGTGATCCAAAGATGTGGAAGTGACTCACATTTGGTCACTTCCCCGAAAAAGCCTCCATAGGTGTCTTCATCCCCAAAATACGAAGAGGACTTCTATTCTGACGATACACTGTTGTATTGCATGCCTCAGCCCACAGATGAAGTGGTAGGCCTTGGTCATGCAACATCACTTGAGATGCTCCCACAATAGATTTGTTCTTCCTTTCGGCCACCCCATTCTATTATGGGTTATGAGGTGTCGTCAATTCCCGTTTAATTCCTTCTACAGCACAGAAGTCTCCAAACTGTTGGGAAACATACTCTCCACCATTGTCGCTATGCAAGAATTTTACTTTCTTTCCAGATTCTTTCTCTACCAAGGATTTAAACCCACAAAACCTCAAGAAGGTCTGATCCTTCTTTTGCATAAAGTAGATCCAACATCTACGAGAAAAATCATCAATAAAAATAACATAGTACCTTTGCTTAACAATGGAGGCTGTAGAGAATGGTCCACATACATCTGAGTGAACTCACTCTAGGATTGCTCCAGCCCTACTATCCTGATTTGGAAAGGAAGATTTCACATACTTACCCAAGGTATAACCTTTGCATGTACTCATCTACTCAAGTTTTCCCTTGGGTAATCGGGTAGAAATATGTTGCATGATCTTCAAGGCCCCGTGATGCAAGTGGCCCAGTCTCCTATGCCATAGCTCACCAACATCTTGGCTTTGCACCACCTCTGCTTTGGAACTCAGTGCAGCATAGTCATCTACCTCCAGCTTGTAGAGATTCTTTATTCAAATCCCTATTTTCTTGGTCTGTCTGGTGCCGATATGCCTTAGGAAAACTTTTCCTTTACTAAAGACTACATCATAACCTTTATCTTCTAGCATAGCAATAGAGACAAGATTATTTTTCAAACCTGGTACATACTTAACATCAAATAGGGTGAGAGGAGCACCATGCTCCCTCTAAAACACAACTATACCTTCACCTGAGACACAATACATTCCATCATCGGCCATCTCGATCCGCATCTAGAGATCCTTCTCCTCCAATGTACTAAATGAATTATTGTCACCCGACATGTGGAAAGAAGCTTCCACTGTCCAGGTACCAAACACATCCCACCATGGATGAAACCATGCATGTGATAAGCAAGAAATCTAGCTCAAATTGTGAAGCTAGTGCATCACCATCAGATCCCTTTGAGGTACCCTTCTTGGATTTCTTCAGTGGACAATTCATAGCATAATGGCCCACTTCATGACAGTGAAAGCATCGCATCTTCGACTTGTCAAACTTCTTCCCACCATGAGAGGATTTGGATTGGGATGCCTTCCCTTTCCCTTTCTTAACTCTACTCGCTAAAGCTATATTTTCTTCATCATCTTGTTTTGATGAAGATCCATCCCTGGTGCTTTGCCTTATCTCCTCCTACATCAAATCCGACCAAAGTCGTTCCCAATCTGGCAGTTTCTCTCTTCCATTAACAGAGTCCTGGTAGCTATGTCAGCTCTTGGGAAGAGCGAGGAGTGCTATACTCACCATTTCATCATCAGCAGTCACGAACCCTACACTTACAAGCTCATCCCTGTAGGTGGTGAGGTTGTTCAGGAACGTAGAGATTGTGTCGCCCTTTTCGCACTTAATCTTTCGAAGTTTATCTTTTAGCACCAGCTTCCTTTGATCATTGTTATTCTAATAAAGATATTTTAATGTTTTCCACATCGAAAACGAAGTCTCCTTCCCATGGAGGCTCGAGACAATGAGATCTCGAACTCCCTCCAGGAGGATTCTCCTTGCTCTAGCCACACACTTTTTCCATTCCGCCAGTTGAGTAGCATCAGTCGGTTTCTGGACATCTTGATCGATGAAGTCCTTTAGGCCGTTATCTTCTAATACTGCCTCCATGCGATCCTTCCAAGCTATATAATTTGAACTGCCATCAAGGGAATATTCGAGTCTTAAACCACTGAACACCATCGGTGAAATAGATGTGATAAGAACTCAATTCAATTTTCAGAAACCAAACTTTGAACTTCTCCTGCTTGTATATTGTTCTTCCTTGATCACCTTTGCTCTAATACCATGTATAAATTCCCACCGTAGATCACCTGGTAATGCAATGTACTAGAGAAAAACACTTGATCTACTTCTACAAACAATTTAGCAGAAGCTTAATCGAACATGAGCAACATCAAGCATGAACAGATATAACTGATAATGAGAAGTAATCAATCATAACACAGAAGATATATCACTGGGGAAAGCACCAGCATAAAACCCCAACTTTGTATTATCATACAAGTGGAAATATTGTTCAAGTTACAAAAAGAATCAGCTCTCAAGCTATCCTGCTCTCTCTGTAATCAAAACAATATTGCTTACAAACTGAATAGACATAGTATATGTCTTCCTCAAGCCCTCCAAGCCTCCTATTTCCTTGTGCAGTTTTGATAGGGGTCTAATGATATCACATGTGTGAATTGGCCTCATCACACTCACTGTTACCTCAGGTCCAACTGTGCAATCCATAAGGAATAATATTCCTTCTGCATGCAAGGAATATTCCCCAAGGAATATCCTAGCAACTGATAGTACATTGTCCCTCCATCTTATTTCAACTGGGTCTCTGACTGAATTGACATGCATGAGTTATCCATGAGTGAATACTCAGTTATTTGAATTACAGTAGTTACATGCATGCAAGCATTAACTAACTGAACTCTCATTAATTTAACAAATTGTTAAATTAATCTAACTGGACTTGACTAAGTTAAACTAAGTCAACTGATTACAACTCAATATTACAACTCATCCTTATCTCTTTAACTGATGGTTTAATTTCTCAATTAATGGAGAAACTGTTGCATGTGCTCACATAGACTTCAAGTTTCATTTTCCTTAACTAATTAACTCAAGATGAATTAATTAATTAATTTTCAAACTATTGTTGATATCAAATTCAAATTTTACTTCCTATGTTTAGTCCAGGGACTGACTAAAATAAGAAGGGATCTCGAAATGCTATTTTTAGAAAAGCTATTTTTAGCACTTTCACTTTTCACCCATTGTTGCTAAGATCTCCAATGGCTCAACTGCTATTTATAGCCCAGCTATTTATAGAAGTTTTATTTTTAGCATTTTCTATTTTTAACATTTCTTGTTACAAATCTCAACACTTCTCTGTAATTCTAGAAAATAAGAGTCTTTCATTTCTTGTATATTTATTTATTATCAATATGGTTATGTGGTTTTAGCCTAGAATCATTATAATGTAATTAGATTTGGAAACTTGTGTTTTTTTATAAAATGATACTATATATGTTTCTATGCGTTTTTATACTAATTTCAGAGGAAATATACTATTTGGACCTATAAATCCCATTTTCATTTTATATGGAGTTTGTTGAGCTCAAATTCATGCTTTAAGAAATTTTTGGAATGTGCGTGTTACATGTATGGATTTTCTACCTATAACCATAAACGGTTTTCTAATTTTTCTCTCAAAAGTCTCTAAGAATATCATTCCCAGATCTTTGGTATATGGTTGTGCGAAAATTACTTGTTTAAATGTTTTCTATACAAAGTGTTTCAAGAAACTCATCAACCAAAAAATTATAAATAATTATGTATCAATTGAACTCAAATATTAGTGGAATATATTTGATTTGTTGGTGTTAGTTTTAGAATTGAATATGAGTTCAATCTCTTTCTCTCTAAACTAAGTTTAAACTATTAAATTCTCCAGTCATGATTCTTGTAAGAGATTGCATATTATATGATTAATAAGAAAATCTCAATTGGTTGCTCGGTTCTTTCAAGGTTGTGTAAATGAATTAATGAGCTAGTGGGAACTTTACATATGTAAAAATGTTTGAATTACTCTAATCAATTTATGGTTGTAGGTTACATTAATGAATCATTGTGATTAATGGGATGGAAAAACCCTCATACTCATTGTAATTGAATATGTGTATTGTTTAAGCTTAAAGGAAGTTTGTATCATCTCGAGTATGAATCTCTTAAAGGGGTTAAGCTTGTTATTTTGATCATCCTTTAACTTCTTGCAAGTTTGTTGTAATGCAAATAAAATGTATTGAATGAGGACTGTGTGTATATCCCAAGTTGAGTTTTATATTAAACAAGAGGGGTTGCGGGGCAGCTAGTCCCTGTCCCAGCCCAATAGTCAAACAAAAAGTCCAAATCTTTAAGCAGTGTGTTTGTTAGGTTGCAAATAAACTCTGGCGCGGAGAAATCTGGTTGTTGTTGCTGTCGTCTGCGGAAGATGATTTGATTTTGCTGTGTGCAAGCCGTCATATTCTGAGCAATGGTTAGTCGAGAACCAGCGATCCAGCGAGAGCAATTCCAGTCCCAACATCCCTTCTAATTATAGGAGGACCAGGTGAAGCAGTCGATGATGCACTTGACTCTGTGGATGGAGAAATACCAATAATAGCATTTGAACCAGCAGAGCTAGTCGTAGACCCGGTTTCAACACCACCCGCATCAGCCGTTTCTGAGTTTGATGCAGTAGATTAAGCCATTGACGCAGTAGCTTAGCTGTAGACCCATACCTATATCCACCAGTTTACTTAGTTGAGACCCAGTAGCAAATGCGGCAACGATCTGATTGTATTGATAGATATGAACAATACCGTTTCGATGACTTCACATAAAAACTGGTGACACGCAATGATAATTATATGTACAAAACCAAAACATGTGGATTGCAAAGGAAAGTTTATAAACTTAGCGGTGATATGTATATATACATATATATATCCTCAGTCCAGCAGGTTAGGTAGAATAGGCATTGTATATTTGAAGTAGGTAGAATAGCTATTGTATATTTGAAGGAAAGACATTTGTCAACAAAGGTTAGGGTCTTCTACGTAGTGATATTAACCAACCATTATAATGCGAGCCTCATAGAACAGAGACAATACGAGCCATTGAAATTACCATACAAAAAATAGCATGAATGAAGATCTCAGAAATCATTAATGAACGATATTTGCAAAGTTTAATCATAAAACCCGTAAAAAAAATAAAGGAGTAATCTATATTAACCCAGTTGTCATTACACTATCGTATTGATATGATACATGGAATTTATTCATTCCAACTCCGTGCAAATGTTTGGATTTTGCCCCAGCGCACACCGATTTATGAGCTACCCGGGCCCATCTCGATGCCCACTGACCCTATTAGAATATAGAACATGGCGGGCCAATCCTCTTATAACAAGTGCATGACTCTTTTGTACAGAACCATCTCCATCTATGCATGATCCTTTTGGCGCCCGCTCACCACGTATCTCATCGACCAGCTGCCTCCATTACCGAGCATCCAGAAATCCTTCAGATGGCAGTAATATATCTTGCATGCCTGCCTCCCTCTGATGGCTGTTACCCCTTTGTATGCTCACTGAGCCAGACTCTCGTGCTTTTCGATTGCCTTCTTCCCAGCGCCCTCTGGTGCAAGGAGACTGTTACCAGCCTGCACTCAATCTCTTAGTTTTTTCTTGGAAGTGCACCGCAGAGTGCATTTTTGCACCATATTTTCCACCGGAGCAACCCCATAAGTTTGCAAGCGTTCATAAAATCTTTGGGGCAAGCAACATCAGCAAGCTGCTGAATGAGCTACCTCCCCACCAGAGAGAAGATGCAGTCAGTTCGTTGGTGTACGAAGCACAGGCGAGAGTGAAAGACCCCGTTTATGGTTGCGTGGGAGCGATCTCAGTTCTGCGAGGTGAAGTGCAATAGTTGCAAAGAGATTTAGCCGAGGCACGTGCAGATCTTGCCCGTTACATAGCCATGGAAATGGGAATGCAGGAAATTCATGGCATTCCTGCTCATCATTCATGGCATAGATTTCTGGATTTAAGGAGAGAACGAGTTCTAGAATTAGCGAGACTGCTTTCTGTCTTACGGGGCTTGTGATAATGCAGTTTGAAGAATACAGCAAGCTCATTTACCTGGACGCCGACATTCAATTCTTTGACAAGCATGTCCATCCCATTATATAACGGTTGCTCGCATTATCACATACAGTACTTGGCAAAGTATTCACAATTTTAACCTCGATCGGTATTTGGAATATAGGCACTCCTGATCACTTGTTCAGGTTTTGAGGTAATTAAATTGCGTGAGAAACAGTAGTGGCTGGGGTTTCGTTCAAGAATTTAAAGCCTTCTTCCATAGATTTCGTGCACTGCAAGCTTCAGGGTTAGTTCATGTGTTTAGAGCCATAAGTGAAATTTCTTGACACTGTTCCGTGAAATTCTTTAATATTATCGTTCATCATAGGGATTGATTTTCTGCCATTTCTTTGAGCTAGTCTTTATAATCAAGAAAGAAAGTTTACTTAGTTTAGTATCCACATTAGTAATCCAAAATTTACCCTGGTTTCATTCCAGATAAAAAAGAAAATAGAATGTCGTGATCCTGAAATATCTTTGCCTTCCTGCCTGAACGTTTTGTTATTTGCCTCCAAGATTCTAGATATATTTTCATTTTCTACAGATTCAGTTATTTGTATGTATTCAACAACTGTGACATCTAGACAGCAGGTTTGGGTGAGAAATAGGAAATTCTGTTTCAATTCGGGAGAAATCTGTGCCTACAGGCCAGATTTGGCCGAAATCCGCTTAAAGATTTTCTAAATAGAGGTATTGTGTTCGAAGCCTTTAAGATGGCAGCCGTTAGCAGCGTGCCATTTATAGCCACCGAAGGTCTTAGCGCCCCAGCCTATTTTTCTCTGTTGGAGCAGTGTAACAAAGCTCTTGCCTGCATTGAGACAGAATTGTGCCAAAAATTGATCGACATCCCTGGTCTTTCATGTCCGCCGCCAACCATGGATGAAGATCAGTGGGAGTCTGCACGGGTAATTCCTGCTTATTGTGTCAATATATTACTATGTATAATGTTTCAAATGTCTCCTTTGGCTAATATTCATGATGTGAGTGCAGGCAGAGATGGTAGCTCAGGCCAAGAAAGACGCAGAAAAGGAAAAGTTTCCCTACGAAGCGATCCTACAGATAAGTCTCGTGATAGATAGTAGAAACGTTGCTATTAAGTCCAAGGAGGATAGCATACTGCTTCTGTGAAAAGACATGGAGTCACACTCGGCAGTACCAGATCGGTTACTGCCAGCAGTGCCCGGATAAGGTGCAGTGGCCAAAGGAATTAGGGCAGTCGCCTTCCCTCTATTTCATCGGCAGATATGGGCAAGTCCTTCAGGTCATACATCTTTCTCTGTTCTTTGAGTTCATTCACTGCACAGTAGTAATCATTCTTCAGCAGGGAACAATGTATACAAACAAAATTTGAGTTAGAATCTATTTGAAAAAATTGAATGTTTTGCACAGTAGTAATTATTCTTCAGCAGGAAACAATATATACAAACAAAATTTGAGTTAGAATCTATTTGAAAAAATTGAATGTTTTGCACAGTAGTAATTATTCTTCAGCAGGAAACAATATATACAAATAAAATTGTCAGCTTGCCTTCAAAAAAAAATTAAGGGTGTGCACCTGCATACTCTGCGTTGAGGTGCTTTTTATCTGGGCTGGGTTCAAGGTCTGCAACCCAGTCGAAGACGGTTAGGAATGGAGTTTGCAGGCCACAGAAGCAGGGGGTTCTTTGCAGGCCACAGAATATACTGAATCTCTGGAATATATGGAATATATGGCACTGGAGTCTGAACAAGGCGGTGCCGGGGGTTCTTTGTAGGCCACAGAATATATTGAATCTCTGGAATATATGGAATATATGGCACTGGAGTCTGAACAAGGCGGTGCCGGGGCAGAACACCTGCACCACTTTGCATGGACACATACCACTTCATGCACAACCGCTTCCAACAGCTGCCAACCCAAGCTGCAAACAAAATACGCATAAGTTCTAGTTCAGTGATATACGTTAACATTAAATGTTAGCAAACTAATGCTAATGTAAAGATAGCATTACTTCATTAAGGTGTCAAGTTTGTCTAACGGCTTGTACTTCTCAGAACTTTGTCCTAACTTTTTAGCCTGTATACCTCGATTTGAGGCCAAATAAGACTGAGATTGCGTTGATTGCGTTGATTGGTTAAAAGAATAAAATATTGGATTGGCTGATGTATGTTTTCCAAAAACATTTCTTTATGCTCCAATTAGCATATCGATTATTGTGTCAAACTAATTGGCACCGACCAAAAGCGATTACTATAGTCCCTGCCAGGCCCGGAGGGCAGGGACTAAAAAGAAATCTTTTGGGATCTATTTATGCCTAGCTGTATTGGCTTATTTGACATAGCGTTGAGTTGCACTACATTGAGGTGTGTGAAATCTAATTTGGTTCAAAATAATGGTTTAAAAATCGATGTGATAATCACAAAATTATAAGGTTTGAAAAAGGACATAGGATGTTGGAGCAGAGTGGCACATGAAGCTAAAAAAAGGTGAAAGAGGAATGGATGGGATGCATGAAGATTTTGGATTTCATAAAAGACACTAATATCCAATGTTGGTTTCTTTCACTCAATCCCCCAATAAGATTTTACATAGAATACCAAGTATTGGAAAATTTTGAACATATAATACAACATCATGAAATGGAAGTACAAAATATATCAACGATTGAGAAACGACATATTCAGATTCAGAAATTTCTCATGGAGGAAGTGAAAAAAGGAACTCTATTAAAATGTTCATTCCCAAATAGATATATATATATATATATATATTATATATATTTATATTATATATATTATATATTTAAATATATAGTATAATATATATATATATAATATATAATATATATATATATTAAAAGATCTAATAGGGAATTACCAATTTTGAAGGTGCCTTAAGGAAAACATATTTTCCTACATTATATTTAATGTGATATGGTCTTTGAACAATGGGAGAGGTATGATAAGGAGGTAGTTAAAGGATTGACCCATATTTCACTTAAAGGTTGATTTAAATTTTTTTTTTATAACCACTTTTGAAATTCTATATATATTAGAATTTAGGAAGCAAAGGGCTTACTTTCTTTTTGATAGTATGGATTTTGGAGTATTATAAGAATTATTTATATTAAATTGATTAATGAAGAAGGCAATCATTGGAAAATTTGGTTTTACTAACAAATATTGCTTATGTGAAGCAACTACTGTGGGCTATTATGCAACTTAATCTTTGTGTGGATGTTTTGTAAAAAAAAATCTTGTTGTATTGTAAGATATCTTGAAATGATATTCAAAGTGTAATAGCCCTTACTTTTACCCTTGTTTTTTCAATTTAAAAATATGATTGTAATTGCAACATGGGAGCCACAACTAGCTAATACGATGTGGTTAATGGGGAGGTGTGATCTAGATTGGATCATTATATTATTTTTCATCCATCTTGATGCATTCAGAGTGGAAAAAGTAGAGGAATCATCTCATTGGATTGTTTTTACCGGTGGGACCCAGTTTGGTGAAATGAGGTCTGAAACCTTCCGAGAGCATTTTGAGGCATAAAATGACGTTTTTTGGGGGTAAGAATTTACCACTTTAGCGCCACATCTTTTCATTCTATTCTACACATAGATATATTTCCAAAGGCGTAAGAAGTGCATCAATCGAAGTCTATATGCAAAAGTTATGTCACTTAGAAGTTGACCTTCTTGTTTTCACAGCTATAGTTTAGGAGGATGTCGCATCAACCCCAATTATTCATGGAAAATGGGCTATCCAAGTGTTTTTTTTATGTAAAATACTCTATAAGAATCTATATTGTAACTCTAGTTAAGAGTTGATGTAGTCAAACTTAACCACTAGTAGGTTATCGAGTTGTGTTATAATCGGGCCACTAGGAGGAAGAAACATTCCATTCTTTCGAGATAATTTTGTTCCATATTTGAGAAAAGATAGCTAGGAGAGATAAGAGGTAGAGAACACCAAGAGGATATGTGCACTGTAGCAACCTATGGGCCACATACATTACTTCTTTGTACCTAGAGCCATATTTTTAGACAGAGAAGGAGAGTGAAGCGACCTCACCTTCCAGCTGATTTTTATCTCGAAAGGGTTTCCTAAATCATATTTTGTGTCTTATGTGTGTGTATGAGATTATTTTGTCGTTCTCTACATTTCTGCATGATTTCCACCTGCATGCCCGCACTAGTTACAATTAAATTTACACATCTAGAAGTTTATAAAACTATAATAGGTAAAAAATATATAATAATATAAGATATTATTATCATATCTATTGTGATGAATTGTTCAATGGAATATCCAAGAAATTTTATGGATCAGGTTGGGTGGATAGTGGAAGTCCCTCCTTTAGTTTCCAACCATGTTGAAATACATAGATATGTATATTATAGTTGCATATGTTCAATGTTGTGTTTATGATGGGTATGATATTTTGTATGTCTATGAGATCTAATGAGTGTATAGATTTTGCTGCTCAACATTATGTTTATTATTGATATCAAAACCTATATGATTATGATAGGCTAGTATTTATTGTGTTTTATAGCATTATGTTTATGATTGAAATATAAATCTATGTGTTCTCCATTAATTGATGATCATGGTTCTATGAATAATCTTAACTAATTAGTAGTAGACCGGTATGTTTTAATTTTATTTGGTAACATTCTCCTTAATAACTAATAAAAATTGTGTTTGGAGTCTTTCCCTATTTGTTTCAGAAACGAGTGTATGGGCACCTGTTCCTGTCACTAGTTATTAGATGGAATTTTGAGGTTTAGGACCTCGAGGACTTTGGCCATAAGAAATAGAGAATAGGGTTGGGGAAGTCACTCTTTGTTTTGTGAAACCTTGATTCTTCGACATTTCCATCAGTCATCGAATCAACGGAGTAAAGTGTTGCTATACCTACATATAAGTAACAGTAGTGTATGATACCAAGAAGATAATGGCAGAACCTTGGCCCAACAGAGCTGTGTGATGCAGACCCCATCATATCATTAGACCTTCAAGAAATTTAAATGGATCAATGTGTATAATGGTACCAACCTTTGACCCTTCATCCATTGGCCTTGTATTGTGTATGCATGATGAGGTACATTGATTGATGATGGAATCTAGGTCCAACGTGATGTAAGAAATTTGACCCTGCCAAGGTGTCATGCCTTTTATCTATCAATAATTTTAAGGATTTGTGTGGAGGATTATGCAACCAAGATCCTAATATGACATAATGTAATCTTGGTAGACCCCATCAAGCCACCAGCCCTTCAGGAAAATTAAAATGAATGAGTATTGAGGCCAAGAGGCCCGACCTAATGTGACATATGACAACTATACCCCACAAGATTTCAAGTATTCCAAGATGTTGGGGAATGAATGAGTTTAGGTAGACGATCTCATAGTTGATAAGCCCAATGTCGATTGGATGATACCATCTTTCCACCATCAGCCCTCATTCACTTACCACAAACATTTTAACATCTCGATCACTCAAACCAACATGATGTGCATGCCACATGGATATCCACATGGAGATGGTGTGGCACAATGTGTGTTAGGTGTGGCCATGTGGGTTCCATGTAGATACCTCTTGATGATGTGGACTCTCTAATGAGCTAAACTTCTAAGAGGTATAACTTTATAACCAGGACTTAGATTGAGGTAAAATTTATATCACTGGAAAACTTTTGATGAAATGGATGAAATGGTGACATTAGTTTTAGGATTCAAATACTTTAAGAAAGGAGGCTTTTGTAATCCCATATTCATAATAAAATTTGGAGATTGGATCAAAATGGTAGCACTCTGATACCCCGAGATGACACAAAGGGGGAAGGTGTTACATAGTGGTATCAAATCCTATGTTCAACATTGGACCTAAAGGGGCTCACACACATAACAGAATTCAATTTTATATTGATGAGTAAATTAAATTTTTATATGAATGTTGATTTACACATGTATTTGATGTGATTGCTAACCTATATGGAATTATTATTATCCTTTTTCTTTCTAGAAGTATGTAACTGACATGGGTTTTGGTTTTGTGAACAACTTCAAGTTAGAATGCTTGGTGCTAACATACCAAGGCTATGATTAATATTTTTATGCCTGATTTAGTTGACATTTCATTGGGTGATAGCACATAAGAAGACACAAACTATAACATATTATAGAGGAATGAGTAGTAGAATGGCACAGTACATCATGGATAGAACCCACCCTAACCAGGAAGAAGATTTAGTTGGAAAGAGGTTAGAAGAAAATTCCCTTGATTGGATGGGTACCCTCATAAGCTTAATAGCTATACTAAGGATTTTCAAGTTTGAAAATGAAAATATTATTAGGAGTCAAGAAAGACATGCAATGGTGAATGCAATGATATTGTTGAACTTGTTAGATCTACAAAGATAAAAACAACATGAACCTAGTGTTTTTTATCTGGAAAGGCATGAATCCAAGTAAATTCCATCTTAAATTTGGAAGCATGGATTGGAAACGAATAAGATATGATTAATAAGTTAAAGAAAAGGCATAGGAAAACAGGTGAAGACAAGTTGAGTAGAGGAACTCCACTTAACACTCCAGAAAGAGAAATAAGAAGTCATGACCAACTATCTAGTGCCACAACTAGGACAAGAAGGGACCACTAGCAATGGAGAAGTGAGAAAAAAATAATGCTAGAATAATTCATGAAATAAAATCCTCCTACCTTCGATGGATAGATTAAGAAGAGTGAAGAAGCAAAAGAATGGATTTTTGTCTTAAATAAGTATTTTAGACTCCATGACTATTCTAAGAATATGAAGGTCATCGTAGCTATTTTTAACTTCAAAGGAAAAGTTGACATGTGGTGGGAAGATCTTAGAAATACCAACGAAATCATAGAAATGAACTAGCTTGGAAAATATTTTAGAAATATTTCCAGGAAAAGTACCTATCTAAGAGGTACTATGAAAGTAAAATCAAATAGTTTCATGAGCACAAGTTGGGACAACTCACCTTTGATTCTTACACCAACATTTTTTTGTAACTACTAAGGTATGCACCTTACATAAAGGATGAAAGTTGAATATTCATAGATACCTCAATGGTTACTACAATCCTACCAAGACAAAATTGAATTTGATGAAGCACAGACACTGGATACCAATATCAGGAACGCCAAGTATTGTTATGAGTATCTAAGCATAAGGTTGAAATATAAACAAATTGGAGAAATAAAGATAAAACTAGATTTAAAGGGAAAGGACCACAATCTTTAGGGTACAAGTAGATGATGAAAAGTGTCAAGTTCAATAGGCCTGCTAAAACAAAGATCCAACAGAATTTCCCTACTACAATAGAGATAATCCTATTAAATCATCAAGAGAAGAGGCAGAGGAACCTAAGAAAAACCCATTGAATTGTTGGGGATGTGGAGAGAAACACATGTTAAAAGGTATCCTTCTCAATCAGTAGATTAGAAATAAGTTGTACAATGTCTAAGAGGCAACAACAATAAATGATGTGGCTCAAAGAATACCTCGGATTTATGTGGCACTTGACATAAAACAAGTAGAGCATCAAGATTTAGTGATTGAAATTGAAGATATTGTTGCCAACCTAACTATTTCAATTTTAATTAATATGGGTTCTACTTCTAGTTATGCCAACCCAAAAATTGTAAAGACAAGTTCCATGTAGAAGAAACCACATGCCAAATTGTGGCTAGTCCAACTGGCCACGGGATTCAAAAAGGGGGTGACTGATTTGGTGGAGTCATGTGACTTGGAAATAAGTGGCATTCCAACAACAACCACACTTAATATTTCACCATTAGTTTCATATGATATTTTAATTGGGATGGCTTGGCTGGAATCCCATAGGACCAAATTGGATTGTTATGGTAAATTATTGGAATACCTCAATGATGGATTGGAAAAATTATTGCAAGGAATAAGAAACCATGTCTCAGTAGGGAAAATTTCAGCAATTCAAGTGAAGAAATGTTGTTGGAAAGGGTGTACCATGTTTATGATCCAAGTAACCAATGTAGCAAAGAATATTGAACTCAGAATTGAAGATCACCTCATTTTTGAGATAATACAATGATGTGTTTCCTGAGGAAGTGTTCTTAAGAGGTAAATCAATTTATCCAATGAATTGATTCTCATTTATGTGTTAATTTCTAAAGCCCCATATCACATGAGCATGGTAGATTTGGTGGAACTAAAATTACAAATTAATTTTTTTTTTGGATAGAGGATACATTAGACCTAATGTATTACCTTGGCGAGCCCCAACACAATTTGTAAAGAAGAAGGATGGCACACTACACCTATGCATTTATTACAAGTAGTTAAATAAATCTACTTTGAAGAATAAATACCCATTGCCCAAAATTGATAATTTATTTTATTTTCTGAGAGGAGCCATAGTGTTTTCAAAGATAGACATGAGGTTTGGCTATCATCAAGTTAGAATTATTAAATGAATAGATCCACAATACAACTTTCAAGATGAGATACATGCACTACGAGTATGTGGTTGTACCATTTGGGCTCACAAATTCCCCAACTGCATTCATGTGCCTGATGAACAATGTCTCAACCAATATCTAGACAAGTTTGTGTTATTTTTTGTTGATGATATTTTTGTCTACTCAAAAAACAGAGAAGAACATGAAGAGCATCTAAAGGGGGTGTTGTAATTGCTGCAAGAACACAAATTGCATTCCAAACTTAGAAATTATGATTTTTTCCAAACACAAGTACAATATTTGGGACATGTCATTTCAAAGGAAGGAGTAGCTATGGATCTAGAAAAAATCAATTCCATAATGGAGTGGCCCTCTCCTCAAAATGTTACAAAAGTCAAATACTTCATGGGATTGGATTGATATTACTGATGATTTATTTAAGGTTTTTCAAAGATTTGACATCTCATCATAACTTTATAAAAGAAAGGAGTGAAATTTTAATGGACATCAAAGTGTGTAGCTAGCTTTGAGCAACACAAGAACTTGCTCACACATGCACTTATTCTAAGAATAGTAGACACAGAGAAGGATTTCCTATTTTTCACCTAATCCTACAAGGAAGGGATAGGTGGATTCTTGACGTAAGAAGGACATGTAACTACTATGTATAAAGGAGACTAAATGAGCATGACAAGAACTATGTTACTCATGACTTGGAGCTAGTAGTGATCATGCACACACTGAAGATGTGGAGGCACTACTTGCTTGGAAGAGTATTTGTGTTGATGTTAGATCATGGAGGACTGAGATACTTCTTTTATCAACTTAAGCTAAATGCTAGAAAATCAAGATGCTTGGATTTAATTGGTGAATTTTATTTTCAAATCAAGTATATTAAGGGTAATGAAAACTGGGGTAGTAGATGCACTTAGTAGAAGTCTACAAGTAGCTCACTTGGCAACCATTAACACTTGTGAAATTGACACCAAAGAAAATATTAAAGAAGCATCGCTACATGATGAGCATTTATAATATGTGAAGGAATGCTTACAACAAGAACCAAAGGGAAAAATATGAAATAATTACAAACTAACCGATGATGACCTATCATTGTTCAAAGATAGATGGTGTGTACCATGTGCAACCAAATTGAAGAAACTCATAATGGATGAGTTTCATAAAATACCTTATTTAGATCATCCTAGTTATCATAAAATGATAACAGACATAAAGAAATTGTATTGTTGACCAGGAATGAAGAAGGAAATAGCTTAATATAATGCCAAATGCCTAGAATTCTAACAAGTCGAAGTAGAATGAATACATTGAGTGGGATTACTATAGACAATTTCAATCCTCGAGTGGAAATGGAAGTCATATTCATAGTCTTCATCATGGGATTTCCAAAGAAATCCAAACAACATGATGCCATTATGGCAATAGTGGATAAATTGAGCAAGGAAAATCACTTTATAGTTGTTAAATCCACCATTAACATAGCTCAAATTTTTATAAAAGAAATATTCATATGCATGGAAGACCCAAGAAGATCATTTCAAATTAGGATGCCGAGTTCACTTTGAATTTTTGGAAAGAATTGTTTGTAGACTTTCAAACTCAAATAACTTTTAGCAAAGCTTATCATCCTCAAACAGATGGTCAAACTGAAAAGGTGAAAAAAATCCTAGAAGACATGTTAAGGATATATGTCATGTATTAGAAAAAGAGGTGGGAAGAATTCCTACCATTAGTTGAATTTGCATACAAAAGTGGGTACCAATATTCATTGAAAATGGGTCCTTTAGAGGCATTGTGTGTTAGAAAATTCAATACTTCCATTAGCTAGGATGAATCGTTGAAAAGAGTAGTACTTTAACCTAAAATGCTAAGAGAAATGAAGCAAGAAGTGATTAATATCAGGAAGTAGTTGAAAGCAACGCAGGATAGGAAAAAGAGGTAGACTAGCAATGAATGCACAAAGAATTCCAAGTGAGAGAGCATGTATATCTCTAAATCAAACTAAGGAATAACTCACTGAAAGTGAGGTCATGTGCTAAATTAGCACCCATATTTTGTGGACTATTTCAAATTTTGGAAAGAGTAAGACCAATACCTTATAGATTTGGCCTTGCCACCCTCAGTAAAAAAAAAATATGTAATTGATGTTTCTTTTTTTTTTAAATCAAGTACATGACACTAATCATGTGATTTATTAGTCGGTGACATAGATTGAATTTGTGGGATAATTCCAACCCAAACCACTGTGTGTCCTAGACCAAAGACAGATTGCACTCTAGAATCGAGTAATACAGCATGTTAAGGCACAATCAAAGCACTTTGGACCCAATGAAGCAACATGGGAATTTAAAGATGAAATGAGGGAGTTGTACCCATTTTTGTTTAATGTATAGAAAAAGGTAAAAGTTGTTATAAATCTTAGTTTTTGTTTTTTATTTATAAAACATTGAGGATGGTGTTCCTTTAAGGGGGTGGAGTTCAAAACAACCCTTTCTTTTACCCTTGCTTTTGTAACTTGAAAATTTGATTGTAATGTTAGTGTGGGAGCCATGTTTGGATCATATGATGAAGTTTAGACATTTAATTTAAATTTCATGACTATCGATTGAATGAGGGGATGACCTTATGGATCCAATGTTATGTGGGAGCTTGAATGCTTAGAAAGGAAACGATCCTAACTTGGACTTAATTGCTAAACTCAATTTTAGATTGGATCAATCCAATTATTAAAAAATTATTTATGTGATATGACTGGGAAATAGCTACTCGTTGGAAAAAAATTAAGTGATGTGATTAGGGTAGTGGAAACAAAGGGCAGTGCCCATTCCCCTCGTGGATCTAAGAGCCAAGACATCACCCTCTCAAACACACAAAGGGAAAATGAGGAGAATGATATATATATATGTACAGCTAAAGAGAACATGGGTTGCCTTTTTTGGGTTGGTAATCATTGGATTATTCTGGATGACTAGCTCTCAGGCATGTCTCTTGTTGGTGATCCATTAACTCTCATTTTTTCTCTTACTGATTACAATTCATCCAAATTATATCCTAACAGAGCTTCATTTTCCCTAGAGAGAGAACAACTAATGGTGGGAATGCGTGGACATGGTTGGACATTGGTAGTGAAAGGTAGAGTGGAATTTGTGTCTGTATATAGGGCTAATGCAATCAAGGTTACATACCAGTTCCCTGAAGACTTGACATTGAGTTACATCCTTGTGAATTTAGGATGATACCCCTTATGAATTATGTTTGAGGCCACTATATTGTGTTGTCTAAGCCTTTGTGGTTAATGTGAGGCTTAGTGGAAGACTTGATCACTGTGGTGCTTGTTGTATAACTAATAAACCACCTGGACAGGGAATTTTGGGTCACCATGGTGCTTGTTGAGTAGTTGATAAGCCACATGGACAATGGACTCCAAACCCCTGTGGTGCTTGTTGTGTAAAGAAAATTGATAAACCACTTAGACAATTAATTCCAACTCCTACACTGAGAAATACCCCATATGTACCTTGGGTGAATCATTGTGAATTAACTCAGAGGAAAGAGTGGGTCATTGTGGTACTTAATACTAGAGGGCAGTTGATAAACCACTTGGAAAATGGAATCCATATTTTGAGTGTTTAACCAAGCCTTTGGTGTGAATTCCCTAAGAAATCATCTCCTTAGACATTGGATCTAACTTAGGGGTGGTTAGGTGAAAGACATGTGTTGTGTAGACGACCTATGGTTGGGTGGAGAATGGAAGTCCCTCCTTTAGTTTCCAATCATCTTAAAACACACAAATAAGTAGATTATAGTTGCATATGTTCAATTCTATGTTTATGACTAGTCTAATATCGTGTATGTCTATGAGATTTAATGAGTGTCTGAATGGTGCTTCTCAACATTATTTGTATGACTGATATTGGAACATGTATGATTATGCTTAGTTAGTTAGGACTATGCTATTAAACATTATGTTTATAATTGAAATATGAATCTATGTTTTATATAATAATTGATCATCATGGTTCTCTGAATAAGTCTAACCAGTTAATAGTAGACTAGTATGGTTTAATTTGATTTGGAAACATTATCCTTGTACAACTAAGAAAATTTGTATAAACTGTATTGCCCCATTTTTTTTAGAAACCAGTGCATGGGCCCATGTTCTTGTCATTGGTTATTACACAATTTTTTTAGTTTTAGGACCTTGGGGTCTTTGGCCATAATACTTAGAGAATTGGGGTTGGTGCAATCGCCCTTTGTTTTGTGAAATATTGAGTCTTCAATGTTTCCATTAGTCACCTAAGAGGTGGACTGGGGTGTTACTATAATGACATATACATAATAATAGTGTGTGACACTAAGAAGTCAATGGTGAAACCTTGGCAGACAATGAAGCTATAAGATGTGGACTCCTTCGGGTCATCGGACCTTTAAGAAAATTAAATGGATCAATGTTTAGAAAGACCTAATGTTGATGGGAATATATTAGTTTTGGACCCTTTAACCATCAGCCTTGTGTATGCAGGGGGAGGTACATCAACCAATGATGGAAGCCAGGCCCAATGTGCCATAAGTAGGTGGATCCCACCAGGCCACCAGGCCATCAAGCCACTCATCCTTTAGGAAAATTAAAATAGATGAGTACTGAGGTCAATACACTCAACTTAACATGACATATATTGGGTGGACCCCACGGGGTTGCCAAGTAGTCGAACACTAACACATCACCATGTTTAGGTAGATAAGCCTATGGTTAATATTTCTGGTGTCGATGGGCCCAGTGTTAATGGTCTAACAACAATCTTCACCCATCAACCCTTAGCTAGTTACCATGATCATTTTAACATGTAAATCACTCATATCAACATGACATCCATGCCACATGGATATCCATGTGGTGGTGGCGTGACACCATGTGGGCTAGGTGCGGCCACATGGATGCCACGTAGTTCCCTCTTGATGATGTGAACCCTTTAATGGGCTAAAATTCTAAGAGGCACAATTTTCTAACCAAGACTTGGATTGAGCTAAAATTTATATCACCAAGAAGCTCTCGACAAGCTAAACGAATTAGTGATAATAGTTTTTGGATTCAAAGGCTTTGAGAAAAAATGTTGTTGTAACCCCGTCTTCATAGCAAACCTTGGAGATAAGGTCAAAAGGTAGCACTACCAAAGCCCAAGATGGCACAAGGGTGTGGGAGGTGTTACATAAAGATCTTCCATTTTATTTTCTTCAACCAAGTATTAAACATTTTTTGGTGCTAGCTAAGATATGTTTTATGGAAAGTTTAATTATTCAAATTCCATAATTTCTATAGAAAAAATTCTAGGAAGTTAAAGGATTAATAAGCATCTTTCTTTTACTTCTAAGAACTGACTTTCAAAATAATATTTTTTGTATCATCTTTTGTATTAGATAATACATCTATTTTATGTTTATTAGTCTTCATAAAAGTAATAGAACGTATTGGAACACATTTAAAACTCATGGAAATATTTCAACGATATTAATCCAAAGGGTTCTTCTATTCCAAATAGGGTATAATATAATTAGGCCTCTTCACTGGGATTAACCCCTTCTATTAACACCTAGGTATTCTAGATGTCAACGCCACTATCATGTGTTATATCTTTCAATCAATTTATTTATCTCCAAGGGTATTGAATCTATGATCTAGGTGGATGTTGGTGGCCACCCACCTATCCTACTTAGACCCCCACAATTGTCTCTTTCAATTTTTCAGTTTCCATAATTGTCACACAATTTACTATTTTTAGCAGTTTCTCAGGTCCTGAACTTTCGAAGCCATTTTGAGGCCCTAAATGACGTTTTTTGGGAAATCTGGGAGCAACATGGGTCCATGGGCTGATGTTGCTCTTCCCAAAGTCGTAGTGCTCAGATAGATCTTTCTAACGAGCTATTGTACATGTCAAACGGAGATCGTATGCCAAAGTTACGACCCCAGGAAGTTGATGTACCAACTTACCCAAAACGGGGCCCACAATTTGGCGTTTCATCTTCTAGGGTTAGGTTTTGGGATGTTAATGGTTTTTCATTGTTTCTCAACAATAAATAGGCCTTGGCAGTTGGGTGGAATGGAAGAACAAAGTTTTTTTTAACAGGTTTCCCACGCGGTTTACCTTGGCGGCCATGGCTGAGCTTTGGGAGCTGGTTGCTGTGGGTCCGAAGCCGTTGGAGTCTTTAGGATTTTTATTTACATTTTGGTATGAATGGAGACTGGTGTATGTGAAGCACATGAGTGGAATTTTGGAAAGGAGTCGCTGAAAATAGAACCGTCGCCCGAAGACCTCCTTCCCTGTTGGGGACTTTATGAGACTAAGGAGAACCTGCAATATCTTTTTATGAAGCAGCGAGGAAAGTCAGCAAGCTTGGAAAAGACAGTGGAAGCAGGAGTAAGGAAAAAATACACCCTTGAACGGAGAACTGGAAAAAATATGATGCCGAAAGGATTGTTTCCCAGCTCAGCTAGGCCCACGACCATAGAAGAAGCGGGAAGGGAGTTGAATGATTCGAGACAAGAGGGACAAAATCAAAGCCAGTTCTCAGCATCGGCTAGTGGGGGTTCTAGGATGGCCGAGGAGCTAAAGGAAGGGAACTTTCTTCAGCCTAAAAGGCATTCTGAGTCGTTTGAGGCAGTAGAGGGAGGAGGCAAGATGGAGGAATTGAGTGGAAAGAGGAAGAAGTCCAAAATCTTCCGGAAAAAGGCGGAGAGACCTAGCTGTGTTTTTGATATCCATATAGATCAAGCGTTGGAAGCTTCGGAAACCCTTTTAGTTGGCAGAGTCCATGGAAGCAAGTTCTCGATGGCCTTTATCAAGCAATGGGCTCTGGCTGAATGGAAAGAAGCTCCGGGTCAACCAGAAGAGATAAAGATGCTTGACAGAGGCTGGTTCTGTATTCGGTTTGGGAAAAAGGAGCATGTTGAATGGGTGTTGGCAAAGCACTGGAGCCTAGGGAAGAGGCCTATCTTATTCAGGAAATGGTCACCTCTTTTCGATGCCCAGAAAGAAAAAACAGAGGAGTTTCCAGTCTGGGTCAAGTTAATGGGTCTTCCTATTCATTTCTGGACTGACTCGGCCTTCTCCTCTATCGGAAACACTTTGGGTAAGTTTCTTGATTCAGATAAATCTTATTTACACACTCATGACTGGACTGTTGCCCGCCTTATGGTAATTTTAAACCCCAAAGACGGTCTAGTGGATGCTATGCTCCTGAAGTATCGGGGTCTTGAGTTTGTTCAGACCCTGGACTACGAAAACCTTCCTTTTAGATGTCATCGATGTCAGGTTTATGGACATCTGGCCCGGGAATGCCCTCTTGGTCATCATCGTCGTCGAAGGCAGAGGAAAAATTGGATTAATATTGAGGAAAAGGAAAAAAAGAAGATAACCTCTCAGAAGGAAGAGGCTCATTTTATGGAGGCTGAAGCTTTGGCAAGCGTTCAGGAGTTGGGTCCAGAGCTCGTGGGGGGAATTGGAAATGTTCAGCCTGAGGTGACAGCTAGTGCTTCTATATCACCTTCGCTCTCTTCAGCCGGCTTCTCAGCAGTCCTTGTAATGGACAGATCGATTCAGGTGTGTCCCCGCCCTCCTCAATCCTCTCCTCTCCGCCCTTCAAGCACTCTACATGTTTCTTGTAGGGGTGAGGTGGGTCAGGCCAGCCAACTCTCAATCGATATGCCAGACCTGAAGATGGGACTAGCGCCATCAGATAGTGTTATAATGACGGTTCCACCTTCTCCTAATCACGTCTCTACTCTTCCTCCTAGAGATGGAGGCCTTGAACCTCACTACAACCTAAGACCTTTAGCCACCAGGAAAGGGAAAGGACTGGCTTTAGGCGGTTTGGAGATGGATGAGGTGTCTATAGGTCCAAGAAAGTTAAGAGGGAGGAAATCAGATTTGTCGAAGGCAAAGTTGAAGGCTATTATTGATATTGCTGGAGGGAAACAGATGTCCCTGCCAGGGGTGCTTAGAGCAAAGAAATCACCCATTGAGAATTTTAGATGATCATTTTATCCCACAACTGCAGGGGTCTAGCTAGTCTCCCCAAAAGACTAGCTCTAAAGGATCTGGTCAGGTCCAACAAACTTGATATTCTTTTTCTTCAAGAAACGCTTGGGAAAGGAGAAGAAATTACAGGCTATCTTTATAAGCTTCTGTCGAGTTGGAGTTTTCATGCAATGGATGTGAATGGACACTCAAGAGGTGTGGTTTTGGGGTTTAATGTGAAGGTGGCGTGTGAAATCTCCTCCTGGGGTTCAGAAAACATTTTGGCCGTGGAACTCTTCTCCAACGAACTATGCATTCCTTTTCTTTTCCTTAATATCTATGGTCCTATCTCGGATTGGGAGAAGTTCTGGAATTCTTTCTTCTCTAAGTCTTTTTTTGTGCATCCAAATCTTATTATTGGTGGAGACTTCAATTTTTCCTTAGGCCTGACTGAATCTTGGGGGGTCAACACCAGAGTTGACCCCCTTTCTGCATTCTTCCAACAAAAATTGGCCTCGTCGCCCCTCGTGGATGTTACCCCTTCAAAGTTGCGTCCCACTTGGAGGAACCGCAGAATAGGAGATGACTGGATAGGTAAAAAACTAGATCGATTTTTGATAAGTGATTTGCTGGCTGAGAAATTACAGGCATTCAGGCATTGGGTTGGGGATGGTGGTCTTTCAGATCACTTACCGGTTTTCCTGGAAGTGAAGGGAGATATAACCAAGCCAGATATTCCTTTTAAATTTAACTCCTCTTGGATTATGGATGCATCATACACTAGTCTCTTTCATAATACTTGGAGGAAAGCTTTTGACAATGGAAATGAGAACCGTAGTCAGCTTTTTATGGAAAATCTATTAAGGATGAAGGCTGCCTCCAAACTTTGGGCTCTCCAAAAGAAGCTGAAGGAAGAAGAATCAATGCAAGCTGTTAACTCAAAACTGGCCCTCCTTGAAGATCCAGATAGTTTTGGCTATGGTACAGGGGAGTCTCGAGCGAGAATCCATGAGTTGGAGATGGAAAGAAGGAGAATTCTTTAGCTCAGGGAACAAAGCTAGTGTCTTAAAAGCAGAGCGATCTGGTTGCAAGCTAGGGATGAAAATTCCAAGTTTTTTCAGAATTATGCTAAAGGGAGAAAAAACTCAAATACAATATGGGAAATGAAGAAATCCAATGGTGAATTAGCGCTTTCTTTCGATGAGTTGGCCACTGAGGGGGTTAATTATTTCAAGAACCTGTTTAAAGCTCCAGACGAAGCCTCAATTGCGGAAGTTATAAGGGTTGCTCAGGTTTTCCCAAGGTTTATAGAGGAGGAAGATAATGAGTCCCTCATGGCACCTATTTCTAAAGAGGAGGTTGAAAGCGTCCTTAAATCGATGCAGAGGGACAAAAGCCCCGGTCCGGATGGCTGGACGGTCAAATTTTTCCAGCACTTCTTTGAATTCATTGGAGATGAGTTAGTGGCTGTAGTGGAAGATTCCAGGTGTTCAGGCTCTATCTATCAACCTTTTAATGTAACATTTCTAGCACTCATTCCCAAATCTGATGTTCCAGGTTCTTTCGGCGATTTCAGGCCTATTTGTTTGTGTACATGTGTTTACAAAATTATTGCTAAAATCATTGCTATCCAGCTAAAACCCTTCCTTTCTAAAAATGTTTCTCCGGAGCAGTTTGGCTTTTTAGATGGCAGACAAATTCATGAAGCTGTGGGAGTTGCCCAAGAAACGCTCCACAGTATTAAATCTGGAAAGAAAAAAGGAGTCGTTGTGAAAATAGATTTATCGAAGGCTTACGAAAAAATTAGCTGGCTATATCTTAGACTTTTGTTAACTCATCTTGGGTTCAGTTTCGAATTTGTAAGATGGATTATGAGTTGTGTTACGTCTTCCTCCATAGCTGTCCTAATTAACAGTGCAACCTCCAGTTTCTTTATCCCTAAGTGTGGCCTGCGCCAAGGCTGTCTGCTCTCTCCCCTCTTGTTTTTGCTGGCAGCTGATGGTATCAGTCATTTGATCCTAGAAGCAAAAAGACAAGGTTCTCTGAAAGGAATCGAAGTTGCCCAAAATTTCTAGGTCACTCACCTCCTCTTCATGGATGATATAATCCTCTACAGCAATGGCAGCCTCAAGGACTGTAGGACGCTCAAGAGGATCTTGGACCTCTTTCTGAAATCTACTGGCCTATGCATAAATGAGATAAAATATATTATTACTTGCTCAGGTCTAGCTAGAGAGGAGGTGTGCAGGGTGGCTTTGGTTCTGAATTTTGAAGTTAAATCATTGGAGGACTCCTTTAAATATTTGGGGTTCTATTTGAAGCCTGAAAATTACAGGATAAAAGATTGGCATTGGATCCTTGCAAAATTGGAATTGAAACTGAAACATTGGAGCCACAAGTGGCTCTCTCAGGCTGGAAGGCTTGTTTTAATTAAATTAGTTATGATGGCAATCCCAGTCTACTGGGCTAGTCTGACCTGGGTGCCCAAAGGAATTCTAAACTCAATTGAGAAATTATGCAACAGTTTTTTGTGGGCGGGTTCTAAGTCTGAGAGAGTTACTCCGTGGATCGCTTGGGAAAAAATAGCTCACCCTAAAGAGTGGGGAGGCTGGGGTATAAAAAACCTTGCTTGTTTTTCTCAATCTCTTGCAGCAAAGTTAGCTTGGAGGATCATTACTACGGAAAATCTGTGGATTGCTGTGACTAAAAGAAAATACATAGATCCATTAACAACGCATGATTGGATCAGACTGCCGCAAAATTCATCCAAAAACTCCTCGATGGTATGGAAAGCAGTGGTTGCATATGTTACCATCATAGAGAAGGGTTTGGCCTGGAGTGTGGGAGAAGGTACACATATCCGTTTGGGACGAGATCCCTGGATAGGATGTTTAGAGGGATTTATTCTATCTCAGGGATTGGTCGAGGCTTTAAAAGATAGGGGTTTATACACTCTGAATCAGGTAGCTTATCCTCTGGCTTCTACCATCTGGAATCAAGGGTGGCTTCAGGGAAGAGACTTAAATCTGATCGATGATAGGTTGGAGGAATGGGACAGGTATAAAAGGGACCTCCTCAACTCCTCAGTCAGGCTTTATGACTCCCTGGATGAGCTAAAATGGGTTTTCGCTCAGAATGGTCTTTATTCTCCAAAGGCGGGTTACAATTGGATGATGTCTCAAAAAGGTTGGGAGAATCCAGATTGGTGGGCAAAATCGTTATGGAAGTTAAAAGGACCAGCTAAATCAAAATTGTTCTTCTGGTGTGTCCTACTCCAGAAAGTTCCTACGTGGGATTTTCTTCAAAGAAGAGGTAGGATTGGTCCTGGAAGATGCCCCCTGTGTAAAGACAGTGCCGAAACAGTTCAACATCTGTTTCTCTTTTGCCATTTTAATTCCATCATTTGGGTTGAAATGCTAAGCATGATAAATATTCCTTACAGATGGGAAGGGCAGGGGCTCTTAGATGCCTAGCAGAGATGGTGGAATGATTCCTCAAACGAAAGAGAAAGAACCATTCCATTACTCATCACCTGGGGGACTTGGCTAGTTAGAAATCGAGTTATTTTCAAGGATTCTATCTTCCCTATTGGAAGACTGGCCATAGAGGGAGCTGCCATTTACGAAAGTATTCCTATTCCTCAAGCTCTTTCTTCTTCCAGAGCTGTTTATCAAGAACTCATTAGATACTCTATGCCGTGGGCTTATTTTGATGGGGCATCGGATATCAATGGTCATTGCGGGGCAGGCTTGATCATCCACTTTTCAAAGGAGAAGGTTGTTAAAGCCTCAATAGGTCTGGGATAGGGCTCCAATAATTTTGCCAAATTGAAAGCCTTACATCTCCTTCTTAGCTGGCTTATTCTTAGAAATCTGAGAGAAGCTCAGATCTTCGGGGACTCCATGAATGTTGTGAAGTGGTTTAATGGGGCTCAGCGCTGCAGCAACCTTACTCTGTTTACTCTGTTTAGAGAAGTTTCCCGCCTCAGGAGTCAGTTAAGGGAGATCTCTCTTAGTCACATTTTCCAAGAAAGGAACTTCGATGTGGATCGTCTTTCCAAAGCTGGAGTTGAGCTTGAGATGGGGTTGTGGTCTATCTCGGAGGTTGAAAATGGGGTGGTTCGATCAGTCGAACAGCCCATCTTTGTATAATTATCTGCTATGTTCTTCGGTCCTTGTAAATAATCTATTTGGATCTGCTCTCTTCCTTGTTTTTCTTTTTTCTGTATTTTTCATGCTGGATTCTTGGGCTGTTCTCCCCAATTTGGTAGTCCCGGAAGCTGCTCGTCTTTCTTTTTTTTTTCTCTTTAGCGCACGAATCCATCTAGTGTTTATTGTGGATTCCTGTGGTCTATCTTTCAAATTGGGATGCGGTTGTTTCCTACGTGAATTTGTTTCCTGGGAAGCGTGTGTTTCAGGAGGAGGTTTCCTCCATGCGGTGGCTCGCTTAGTTTATCAGTGAGATGGCTTGGTAGTCAGTTGCGACTTTCCCCGCTTGCTGGTGGTTACAGTCACAGCGTTTCGCTTACATCTCTTATGTAATCCCCCTTTTTTTAATAAAAGGATGGTCTTTTTTCTGTGGAAAAAAAAAAAAAAATAGGCCTTCAAGCCTCATTGTAACACAATTCAGAGGCATGTAGCCACCACA
>APFE031595733.1:184474-202287 GCA_000404065.3 Pinus taeda | reverse complement strand
AAATGGGGCCCACAATTTGGCGTTTCATCTTCTAGGGTTAGGTTTTGGGATATTAAGGGTTTTCCATTGTTTCTCAACAATAAATAGGCCTTTGAGCCTCATTGTAACACAGTTCAGAGGCATGTAGCCGCCACATCTCTTCTTAGAGATAGCTACCATCGCCCTAGCTGGTTTATTTCCATTGCTATTTATAAGCATATTTTAGTATTTTACATTAATGAAATGAAGTGTTATTTCTATTGCACCTCTATGTTTATGGTTATCTCTGTAATTTATTGTATTTCTGTTTAAATCCGGATCACTCTAATAACTTCCTATTGGCTTCATAAAATATTTTTTGCTAGCATGCACAAGGGTCAATTGGCACCTTCTTTAGTTTTTCAAATAATCCTTCATTTTTCTAGCCCACCAATCGCTTATCTCATTCTCACTTAACATATGTGCCTTCATGCATCTACTCTACAGTGTGTGTGTTTTGGATTAGTACTACTAACAATGGAAACAAGGTTGTAATCTAAGGGATTCAAGTGTCATTTAGTTACCAATAGTTCAACAATAAACCATATTATATAAAATATATATACAAAGAATACACATATTAATGGAAGGGGGGGAAGAGTGAGATAGAGAGAGAGAGAAGTAACTATAGAACCAACAACAAGTGGTCTTTATTAATCCTTATAATGCACTCTTATAGTTACAATGACATATGCTTATGTGTTTATATTGTTCCATACATGGGAGGTAGTTATCAATACTATAACTACCTTTGTTAGTTGACAAAATTAATTGTTTAATAAACTATAAAATTATAATCTCAATCAATTATTTCTACTACATTTGTAGTTACTCATTAATCTAGTTGACTAGGTTCCTACAACAACCTTTCTTCTAAATTACAAGAATAGGCTTTGCCTTCCACCACCTCTTGTGATGATTCCTTAGAAACATCATTAGTGTAAGTGGATGATGAGTAATATGACAACACATACCTCATGCTATCATGAATATGACAAGGCACCTATCTTTGCTTGTGACATTTCCTTTATTAACTATTATCTTCCCATCACATCCTTTTACATGTCCCTCCTTAAGAGGGGGGGGGAGGGAATATAATATGGGGTCTAGTGGAGATTTAAATTTTGATTATTACACTTAAGCTCCAACATTCAAAATAATACATAGACTATGACAAGAATGGCTTACTACGATGCCAACAACCATAGTTCTCGTTCACAATTTCTCCTCTAAAACAAAATCCTCTATCACTCCTCTATTATTTGCATCTTTATTTCCTATTCTTTTTTTTGCAGTAAAATCCCTAGGTGGGCCCACCCAAAGGGGCCTCATGCCTAATCGACTCTATTGAAGAAGTTTGACCTAGATGGACCCAAGGGGGATTTAACCCACACCCCATGATGGAGGGCCATTGACTTGGCAAGGGGGCTTCGACCAATCAGGATACCCATCTGGGTTGATTATTATTTGCATCACCTTTCTTACACACAAGCACTTACCTTCATAACCGAGTCTTCTTACAAGGTGGGGTCTATCTCCTTCACATAAGGTGACATATGTGAACTTGTTATTCCAAGCTTGCATTCTTGAATTAAAACATATCCAATGCTCTAATATAAATCCATGACATTGACTTGTAATATGTGTTCCACAACATATCTAACAGAAAGTAACAATGCAACCTCTCACTCATATCAAGACATTAAGCATGGAACAATAGTTCTAAATTTGTGCTCATGATGTGGAAACTCTATCTGAGATGAATGGTATGTGGATCCCACCTTAAGGCATTATAACGTGAATCCTTCAATTAAGTTGAAGATTAACAAGACCCTTTCGATACTCCAATTCTCTAATGCCATCCTTATCTTACATGGGTCCCATACAATTAGATCATAAGGGAAAGCCTTCATAAGTCTCTTAACGTTATTCTTAATCTCTCAAAGCTACAATCAACATTTAGTGAAATTAGTTAAGTCTCTCACTAAGATCACCAATTTTAAATAACCCAACCGATCTCTAATGTAACCTCGGTTATTAAAACATAAGATCTCTACTACTATTATTTTTAATTGAGGATTTACAAATGATCTCTAAGCTCTTAACAAACTTGACTCTTATGACTACATAAACGACAAATAAAATTCTAATTAGAACTCAAATATAAAACTAAGAATATGCCTCAAAGAATATCCCTAATGATAATTTAATCTAATCATATGACTCACCACTCATCTATTGGACTTAAATGCCATGAATTGTGTTGCTTCATTCAACACTTTAATATTGTTGTTTTTTATTACATGATTTCGCATTGATAAGGATTTTTACCTAAAATGAATAAGACTATTTTGTAATTATTATTTGGCACCATACATCTCAATCCAAGGAGTCATAATTATCTTTTAAAAATATTGTCATCATCATAATTAACAAATATTACGGTGTTAAAAGAAAGATTTCTATAAACGTTATGCCACTTATGCCACTACCATAATTGGCAAATATTAATATGTTAAAGAAATATTTATGTAAATGCTATGCGAAGTGGGTTCATGTGGGAGGGAAAGTTTAAAGAAAAAGGGAAGTTGAAGCCAAGGGACGGGGCCTCTTGGTGAAATGCAAAGGTCAGGTTTGGTTTTCTATATGATAATCCCCTAGGGGTCATGGTACCTTCATTTTGTTGTTAACTTGAGTGTTCGTTGACTTAAGGCATAAGACAAAGATGGCGAAATCCTTTTTAATTTAAGTATGGCCCACCTAAATTCCTTCCTTATCCACTAACCACTTCGGAGCACACATCTGACTCAGCCACGGGGATATTCAGTGCAGCGGTGCAGAATATCCAGTCCACCGCTGCTTCAGAATTATAAATTATTTTATTGTATTGTATTTTGGACTGGAATAGAATCTCATATCATATTCTGCCGAATCTTTGACCGTATTTGGAGGATTATGACAGCTCATTCCGGCCACGCCATCCTCACGCGAAAAACGTTCACCCACTTTGGCATCTTTCCTTCAGGATTCGAATCGAACGAGTGGGCCCCATTACCCAAAGGATAATGGATAATGAATTTACAGAATTACCTCGTGGTGAGCGGACAGTGCTATTGGCAGACTGCCCGCTCAGGTTATCGGTCAGAAAATAATTTTTCCGACGTCACGGAGTATGCGACGCCACGATCTCGAGTCGAAAATATTTGTTTCTACACCGAAATTTTTTCCACGACGTGACGGAATGCGACGCCACGATCTCCGACGGATATAACGTATATCGAGGAGAAGGAGTACATTTTTTCATCTTCATGTTTGGGCTAGTTGCGGTATAATTTTTGATAAGATTAATTTATTTGTTAAAGGATTTTAGTTTGAGTAGTTTGGTGGATTGTACGGGTTTAAGCTATTGGAGACATGTTTAATAAGTTATATATTGTTAGAAATTTTCAGTTTCATCTACTACATATTTTTAGAAATGCTCAATGTGATTAGAAAACGCAGTAGTCTATAACGCGACTTTTTGAAAGCCTTTCCAGCGGATTTTCCCGGTCAAAATCCGGCAGCAATTCATTAGAATCCCAAGTTTGATAGCTAGTTTCTGCACAATCAATGGCTCCCAGGGGTTTTCCAGGGCGCTGAATCCAAATATGCAGTTAAAAAACCATTTTAACTGCTAAAAATCAAGATTTAACCTCATTTCTTCCGCCGGATTCCGTCATCGGAATCTCCAAAAAGTCGCATTATAGACAACTCCGAAGAAAACCATGTAGTTTAATGAGGCTTCAAATTTCCCTGGAAAACAATGGAATTTTTGGCAAGATTTTTAACAAAATCCAAAAAATTTGGTAAATCGAGATTACAACGGTTAAGTTTCATTATTTAAGTTACCTTAGGGGGATTTTGATAGTGGTGAATGCATTTCCATGATGAAAAACAAGATTCAAGCACGACCAGCCTTTTGTTCCTCCAGACAAATTTGTCACACTTGTACACAAAGATAATTTAGTCATATAAATCAAATCAGATCAAAACACTTTTCTTCTTTGTAGGGTAATAATGTTAGATCTAAGACTTTTGTGATCCATATTGTAGATAAATGTCTTTCGGATTAATCAGATCATTATGATTATATTTATAACTTATTCTTAACCATCTTATTAATTTATGAAGTATTCTTAATGATATATTAATTGTACTCCTGAATGTTAATTTATAACTAAATTTATAATAGTAAATAACTCCTATACCTTTTAGAATATTTTGAAACCTACTCTTAACCTTATTCGTTATAATATTTTGGAACTAAATCTTATAACTGATTATTATTTAGAATTATATAACAACTATTTTTATTAATACGTATAACTTATTCTTAACCCCTTAAAACTTTTATTATTATTTAATATTATATATAATCTCCTAACAACTATTTTATTAATAACTTATTCTTATCCCCTTATTAATTTTCTTAACAATATATTACTATTATTCCTATTCTTGACCACTAATTTTATAATTAAATTTAGAATATTAAATAATTTATAACTAGATTTAGAATATTAAATAATTCCTTTCTAACTTTTTAGAATTTATATTTTCCTGTTTAACTAATCTCCAATGGCTAGTTTTCAATGACTAATCTAGGGGAAATGATGCATCCTTGTTATTTATTCATGAAGATTGTATGAAATTTTCACATTGTCGTGATGATGAACCACACTAGTTGGTTTGGGGCAATGGTGCATCTTTGCTATTTATTCATGAAGATTGTATGATTTTTTCACATTGCCCTAATGATGAACCACATTAGTGGTTTGACCAAATCCTAATGATGTGATTAATCGGAAAGACATTTATCTGTTTATCTTCTTATTGCTATATTTAAAAAACCAATCCTAAAAATTAACTAAACTAAAAATATATTTCTTCTGAAATCTACTAATGTGATTTCGTCCGAAATTAGTTTCAAATATTCTAAACTAAAACTTTATTTGAAGTTATTATTATTAATATTAATTATAAAAATAATTAATATATGAGTTCAACATATATACATTTAGAAAACATGTAACAAGTTTTTCAATCATGAGATCCATTCTCATTTTACCATGAATATTTATAACTTTTAAACAAACTTCATTGTTACAATATTATGGGTCAATATCATGGTTTACTTATACCACATGCTCCAAAAAACCATAACTTATGTCTATATGACACATGTTCATATGATATTTTTTTAATTAATTAATTTAATAAAAAAGATAGAAAGAACCTAATTATTTTTTAAATAAATTTCAACTTTTAATTTATGATATTTTTAAGAATATTCTAAAATATACTAAAATAAAATTCACACTATTCACTTAATAATCATGGATAATTAAATTGTAATTTTAAAAAACATATCTTTAAAAATAAAAATTTTGAATTTTGTGATACTTTTAAGAATATGCTGCTAAAATATACTGAAATGGAATCCATACTATTCATTTAATAATTAATATAATAATTATAAAAATCACATTTTAAAATAAACACAACTATTATTATTTATAATTTTTATTTAAATATATAAATAAATTCAAATAGTAAAAAATTTAAACCTATAATTTTAACACATCATTGTGCAACAAAATTAATTATTTAAAAATAATATGTATATATACACCAGAAGTCAAAATATATAATTTTCTATTTTTCGCCTTCCTAGTTATTTCAAAGAATTATCGCCTAATTTAAATTTGGTTCACAGTGTAAATCAAGTCGACACGTGGCGATTTGAAAACCGGGTGAGGTGTCGTTTCGGACGTGAAAGGCCGTCTGGAAAATTACAGCCCGTCAATAATCATCCGCGGACCTTTTCATACCACATTTTTATCATAATTTAAAAAGAAGTATACATCTTACATCATTTGATTTTTTTTTTCATTATTTTATTTAAATTTGGTTATATATTTTTTTATGGAATTGTATTTTTAATATATAAACATATTCAATATTTTTTTTTTTTTATTGTAAAAAGTGTACACTCTTAATCATTAATATATATATATATATATATATATATATTTATATATATATATTTTAAATAAAAAATATTTAATAAAATATTTATAATTATTTATTATTATTTTTTTTATTTAATTAAATTTTAAATAAAATCGAAATTTTAGAAAATCCAAATCTTAACATGTTTAAGATGAAAAATATGTGACTTGTATGAGTGTAGTATGAAAAATATGTGATTTATATGAGTGTAGTAATATGGGTCTGCATGTATGAGAGAAAAATTTAAATATCTAGTTGACCAAGAGTTGAAGTAGTATGAGTAGAATAAATAATCCAAAACACTAAAAGAAACAAAGTTTGTGGGTCTAAGTTTGAAAATGAATGAAAGAGGTATCTGTTAGACAAAGCAGGTTAGTGCTTGCCTATCAAAGAGTGGACGCTTCCTTTAGGTTGGTGCATATAAACATCAAGGAGTTGGTGCTTCCTTTTAGTGGGTTCTTGTAAATTCAAGGGATGAGTGTCTCCTTCTAGTTGGTGCCAGAAACGCTAATGTAATAGTAGGTTGCAACCTACAACAATATTTAGACATCAGTTTTGTTGCTTTCTCCCTTTATGGGTTTTCACGTAACATTTGTGTCTCATATGTTCATGTTGTTTAATTTATGGTATTGTGTTGCAATTGATTTGTTATAAAGTAAATAATTGTAAAGATTGTTAAAATTTACATAATATTGATTCACCCCCCTTCTTAGCATTATCCTGGTTTCTAACACATTGGAATTAACAGTTGTTGATATGTCTTCCAGGTTGCATGGATATTCAGGATTTCAAAGATACTAGAACTATCCATCTTCAGTAATTATAAATATCCTTTCAACACTTGGTTGGCTAACCTCTTAATATATTGTTTTCATACTAATAGTGTAATAGTTGAGTCAAGTTGTCTCTTTGGTGGGAGTGATGAAAAATTTGTTTACTGACTCATCATCAACCTTTGGAATTCGCTCCTCTATCATTTTGTAATGACACCCCACATTTGCTCGATCAACTGAGTAACTTCATTCATTATTTTTTTAACTACTTCACACTCTGATTTCCATACATTGATCAGAGATTGATATTTTTTCTTTTTTCTTTTCTCAAGTCAGGGTAGTGAGTCCAGAGAGTCATAATACTTATTTTTCTAATCAATAATTTGGTTGAGAGCTTCACTAGCTGCATTTTGGGCTTCTAATTGAGCATTACCTTAATTGGTTATTCACTCAAATTGTATGAAGTATTCTTGGACCTCCCCCAACTTCTCCACAAAAGAATGTTGGGTGTTTTGATAATCATTATTAATTTTGATGGTCTGTGCTTTAACTACCTCAAGGTCAGGTTGGGTCCTCTAAGCTTGCTCCACTTTAATGCTAACATCTTTTATGTGATATTCTTTCAACTCTTTAGCTCATTAATATGAGCTTCCTTTGGCTATGCTATTTGTTGCTCATGTTGAGCCGTAAAGGACTTTGACAATGCTATATGTTATTCCTTTAGTTTGTCATGTCCTTCGATATCCATTCACTGCTTCACGTCTTTCAATTGTTCCTACACTGACACTACCATTTGAGTTAGTCACTCGACATACATCGAATAAAATTGGGAGTGGATTTCTTTGTTATTGCAAGAGCTCCTAAAAAAGATGTTGTGTCCACTACAACCTTTTGATTGCTTTGGCCGACAACACTCCATATTATTCTTTGTTCATGGCCCTCCAAAATGTTAGCTTCCTTTCTTACAGCTCCTATTTTTCTTCTTTTTGGGGAAATTTTGGATGACATCATTCTCAAATTTACTGTAATAATATTCTCCCAATTTAATGACTTCATTGTTGAGATCACGGATTATCAATTATAGGTGCAACACATGTTTGCTTAAAATCAGTAGAATGGAGGAAATCAGATTATGACGGGGAATGATAGAACTTCTTTCTAAGGTATTTATCAAAGTGCTTCTCTTTGTGACTTCATTGTGTCAAGAAGATTCCTAGGGATGATCCAACTCCTTCTCCTTTTTGGCATCCTTTTCCAATGCATACATCTCCCTTTGTGGTTTCTCTTCATTAGTAGCAATTTTTTCTATAGTTTGGGCTCTGACTTAGTCCAACATTTCTTGTTCCTTTCTCATTTCACCTTTAAGTTGTTTCTTTTCCAAGGCCTTAGCTTTAACTCTTTCCTATTCATCTTTGGCCTTTTGGATCACTTCTATCTTTGAAGAAAATTGTTCCCTTTATGTTTCTTTTCGTGCTTCTTCAGGATACTGAATGGGTCTCATCTTTGCTTCTTCCTTCTCTTCCATTATTTGTATTTCCTCTTCATATGTGAGTACATCTTGGGACGCTGAGTCAACGAGAAGGGACTTATGTTCATATGAAAGTAAAAGCTTCACAAACCTACAACATTCTATATTTATGTTGTGGGGGTCATATCTTCTAAAAACACTTATGAGGAGCTTGAGCTCCTTAATATTGTCTACTTCTTTCATTTCTTGGGGAAATTTAGTTAATATATAATGGTCGATTCTGATAAGAAAACCTGGCCATGACCTCTTAGAATTGTTGGCTAAGACCAACGTTATTCTAGCTCCAACAGTTTGATAGCTGATTTCCCCTATCATTAGTTAGTCAAGGACCAACTACGACGTTAGGAAATGGTCCATTGAATAACCATAGACCTAGATGTATGTGTAGTGCTCTTCACAATATCAGTTCCTTAATCATCCGAGAGCATTTCTAGCTTCTTCGAATATCCTGGGGCCCAGAAAACCAAATAGGATTTCATGGGTTTGGGCTAATAAATGGTCACAAATTTCATAGAAAAACTTGGGGTAATGGTCTTCCCACAATTCTTGATAATATATGTGAATAGGTTGAAACTTTGGTTTCCACTTCTAGTTCATGCCAAGAAACTCATTGGCAACACAAAAAGCATTTACTAGGTAGGATGATATATAAAAGAATGGGCCCTAATTTTCTCATGCTTCCTTTATTTTTTAAAGGGATTTCAATAAGTTGGTTGACATAACACTTGAAAATTTGAATATATGACCAATGGAAACTATTTCTGCCACTAGAGGAAACCATTTAATTTTAAAGTGAGAGGTGTTGAATTCGCCACATAACTAGTTGATCATTAGTGCGAGCTGATGGAATGGTGCTCGCAGTTGCTGCGTGGGGTACTTCTTGTTAGTGCGCTCTTTGAATGAGTTACTTTACCACCACCACACTTTTATAACATTGATGAATTTAGGATGCATAGTGAAGAAATTATCGAGGAACCACTTATTCAACTTAATTTCGAGAGGCTTAAGAATATATCTCTAGCTAAAAGCATTAGCCTTAAGAGAGGCCACAACTTCGCCTTTGTTATTGACAATGTATTCCTAATGTGAGTCGATTTGCACCATGGCCCATCTAGTCATGTCATTGTATGACATTATGGGTAGTCTTGTGGTTATGCGATATATCTCAAATTTACTTATATTGCACATTTTCGTGCAATCTTGGTTAGCTACATCAAATTGAGAGTTGGCGTAGGTTCGAAAAATTTCCTCCCAATCCAGGTATATGTTGCCACCATCAATTGGTATTCTTGAAAAAGTATTCATTCACAAGAGGTCTTAGCAAAATGATATAAACAATGTTAAGCTCTTGTCCCTTTCCTTTGTGTGTCTTACACATCCTATTACCTTTTTATGCCTTTAATACCTACACGTAATAACCTATATAAGATTTGTAATTCATAGCCTATTCATAATTAAAAGCATATTTGGAATGAAATTTCTTACTTCAAGTAGAATTGAACTCTGTACTGGTGATCCTTTGAGCTTGGGGATCTACCTTTGGGCATCGAAGGTAAGTAGAACCAAGAGATTATGTAAACACATAAATCAAAATGAGTGGGGGATACAGTTTGAGGCTTAACTTATAGAAAGTTATGATGATTGAAGGAAAGCTTTAATTCCATCATGAGAAGTTTTAATGGAATCGAGGGAAGTGTTGGTTCAATTGAGAATGATGTTAATGCAATACAAGAAAGTTATTAATGCTAGCTAGGAAGCCTGATGCATGATTTTTTTTTTCATACAATTGGTCTCATGCAAGGATCATGTTTAGTGTGATTGGAAAATCCCATTATCCATGTGGTAGGTTGAGGATGGAGGATTGACAATAAAAATAGGTTGGAATGCTTCAAGGTAAAGACAATTATTGCTCATTGTGGAAGAGTCTGGTGGGATAAGGCCTTATAAAGGGCGTGTATGATTTTCTAGAAAAGTATAGGGGTGAACATCAAATAGGAATAAGAGCCATTATCAAGAAAGTTTAGTTGAGGGAAGAATTTTGAGAACTATTGGATTTTCTAGATCTTTATATTTATGATACCACGTTAGCATCAGGAAGTCAGAGAAACTAAAAATAAAAATGAGATTTTCACCTCAACTCTCTCCCATCACCAACATCCAATAAAGGTGATTTATGTGGATATGAATAAATTTCTTTGATATAGTGTCAATGTTGGAGAGTCAAAAAAATAAAAGAGTTTGATAGTGACATAACCGTTATATTTACGATCTCCATTCTCCAATATAGAGTATTACAGGGGGGATGAAAGAAAACTTCGATGCATCATTAATGTTAGATAATTGGTAAAATTAGATTTAACAATTGGAAGTAAAGGTTCTTGATCTTTGATACAAGGAGTTATAATGGAAAGGAGTAATACCTTGATGAATAGTTTGATTTGGAAGGTGATTTTCAAAGGATTTATTTGGTTGCATCCTTAGACCGATGGGAAGAAGACTATGGAGGGGCCCTACATGATTGTTTGATCTTTCCATTTATGAGGGAAAGGATTTTGGGCACAAAATATTATCAAATTTGTGAAGCAATGGGTTGAATATTGTAGAATTTGCTAGTGTACAAAGGGGAAAAGTCAAAAAACTATAATCTGAAAGTCATTGCTAGTACTAGAAACTCCATTCAAAAATATTAACATGGATTCCATCATAACTACTAACTTGATGAGAATTATGACCTCAAATATAACCCTAAAAACTCATATTTTTGAATCAAAAACACCCCATCAACCTTTGAGAAAAATAAAGGTGCTACTAGTAGCACACTATCTCCCTTCGAGGTTAAAATTTCAACCTTGTGCAACCATGGCATTAAAAACCTCATAAAACATGTTTGACACCATGGTCTTAACAATTGTTACCATTCGAACCAAAATCTTGAAATCAACACATTGAATTAGGGTGTTACTAGTAGTAGCCCCTCTTTCTTCAAGGTTGAAATTTCATCTTATTTGAAACCATGATCTTGACAATTGACACTATATCTAAAATCCTAAAGTCAACCCTCCAAATTGAATGAAAGCCCCATTAGTAGCATCACCCCTATAAAATAAACAATAGGTGCTATTATTAGGTCTCTTTTTTTGAGGTTAAAATTGTAATGCTTTTGAAGACATGACCTAAAAAAACAAAGGCTATTGTAAGCAAATTCATTAGAAAAAAAAAGAAAGAAAAAGGAAAATTATCAAAACTAGATAGAAGGGGGAGAAAGGTTTTATAACATTAAATACACACAAACACACATTAAATTAAAGAAGAAGAAGATGAAGAAGAATAAGAATAAGAATTTTGTTTTTGTTTTTTGTGACTAAACGAATCAATTATTGGGTTGAGTTGATAATCACGTGACATGTAGTTGATTCCAACTGTGACCACTATAACCCTTAGGTGCCTACACATGATCCTTCCATAGACATGAGTAAGTTGGGGGTTTTAACATCAAATATCTTGGTACATAACACTTCATTTTCATGGTGCTTACCAATTGAGTTGCCCCATGGGGGATAACAACAATATTAATGAAAGCATTATAACTCATCATGTCATTAGTAGGGATTTGAACCTGGGTGGGGAAGATAAAATTCGTTGTTCCCTAACACTATAGATTACCCCAATTAACATAAATTTAAAATATTAAAAGGAAAGGAAAAAAATTAAAAAAACATGCTCCTATGTTATCCTCTAAACAATTTATTTTTGAAAGGTTTCCCCACAAAATAATATATATATATATATATATATATATATTCTCCATGATAATTATCTTTATATTCCATAGAATAATATACATGTCTTGGTCCTCAAGGTACTACTCATATAATAAGGCTCAAAGCTATTACAATAAATACTCATTACGAGCTCAACATGTCACATTTGGGAATTGAATGTGGGTGGGGAGGATAAGAATAGTTCTTCTAACATAAAATCAAACTTTTCTTAGTGGGGCATTCCCCCTTGGACTACAATTTTAATCCTATAATCACTCCACACTCCTCCAACCTAAACTTTGACACTATTATTATTAATTTTTGTTTTTTCTTTCTCATTTTTATTTTAAAAATATTTTAAATTATGTTGTTGTTGGGTTTTTTGGGGGTCCGTTTTATAGACATGAAAATCCATGCTTCCTCCCACCCCTTCAGTCCATTTTTTAATGATTTTGTTTGTAACTATACCTATTTATTAGGTCATGGATTTAAAAATGCTACAATTTTTACCTTGGAGAAGAAAAAATATGTTATAGCTTGAAAACACTTTTTTATTATATATATGATTTTTAAGGTTTTGTTGAATGTGTTGGTAGTTGTTTTCATTGATGTCAAGGGGTGTCAAGTTCAGGGGGATCCTAATGAGTCTATATAGAAGTGTGCTATGTTTATGATGTAATTGATGTCTTGGTTGTTTGTTGAGTAACCTATATTTGAAAGAATTTTGTCTATAGGTAACTTGATCAAAATCAATTGAAAAGCTATTGGTTGGATAACCCTCTCAAAGAGATTTCCAGTTTAAGAATGAAGAGAAACTTGAGTTTGGAGTGATGGAGTCAAGGCATGGTTTTGATGGGACAAGTGGGCCCCAGATGAGATGGAAAGGTGACTTGGCAGAGACTAATGCTAAAGTGGAAAAAAGAAAGGTGATTGAGATATTAGAAGATAAAGAGAAGAAGAGTGGGTGAGTAAAGAGTATGTGTACAGTGGGACCTCTGTGAATGTGTAAGACAAACACTAAGGGTGATATGTATGCAAAAAATGCATTTATCAAGTAAAAAAAGTTTGTTGATATGAGTACATGGTAAGAAAAAGAAGCTACATATCTGAGAACACATCATATTGCCATAAACTTCAGTCAAATAAAAAATAGAAAGGGGATAGGTGTCTTTTTCTTTCTACGTTAAGACTAACCTAAGTACCCATGGGGGATTTGAACCAGTGACCTATCGCAAGGAGTGCCTTAACAGTGCACCCATTCACCGTCAATCCAAAGCCCCATGGGCTGGGGATAGGTGTCTTTAGTGGGTGAGAGCCTGAAAAATTAGAAAAGAGATAGGTGTCTCTAGTGGGTAGGAGCCTACAAAGTTAGAAAGGGGATAACTATTAGTCTGGAAATTTCTGGAAGTTGTACCAAAAGTCTCCACTTTAGCTATTGGTGCCCGATAGCTCTAACAACAAAAACGAAAGGTAAACTCCCTAATCTTTAGCTCACAGCTTCAAATATTTAGAAATAGTTAGATAAAACAATGCAAAGGAAATGATTATAAAAACTGAACTACAAGATGAAAATCACATAAGTTACACCCAATGGAACAACTGAATTTTATTAATCAAGAAACAATTACAAATGAAACTTGGGCTCGTAAGTCCTCCTTTGTGGGAGGGTTCTTTTTATTCCCTTCGCTTATTACAGATTAGTTTCTCTCTCGCTGATTACGATGGATAGATGGCAGAGTGGATGAGTGAACTCAAAGTGGGATCTCAAGATTCATAAGACAATAGTGACGAAAATGATTTGGTCATGTGTAGAGAGTGAGGAGAAACTTCCCTATTTATACTAATATACTAGGATAGATCTAGATCTAGAAAAATAATAAAAAATTAAACTAAATCAAGATCTAGCGGTTAACAATATTTTATTATATTTAAGAGAGGAAAAGAATCCTGAAATGGTAAAAAATATTTATGTAGTGGATTAACTCAAAAAAATAATGATTTATTGAGTTAATAAAGAAAAATGGTTAAAGTAATTAACAAATGAAAAATGATTTATTAACTACTTTAAGGAGATGTAGTCAAAGTGGGTTAGATATAATTATTAAATAATGATTTAATAATTATCTCATGGGAGAGAATTTAAATAATTAAGGAATAATAAATAAATAATAATCTATTTAATTATTCCTGGTGAGACAGTGAAAATAGGTTATAAATAATTAGTACATAATGGTTTAATAAGTATTTCAAGGGACATAAGTTAAATGATTAAGGAATAATAAATAAATAATGATTTATTTAATTATTCTTATGGACAAGAGAAATTATTTTTAATTATTTTCATTAGATGGGTAAATATGACAATAGCATGAAATTAATTTAATGAATGAGTTATTTTCAAGTGGGTAAATCGAAATAATTTAGGAAAAATAGTTCTCTTAATTATTTCCTAAGGTGAAAGTGGGATTTTATGTGTAAAACTCATACTACATGGTGTATTTCAATCATCCTAGTGAAAAATGGGTAGTTGATCACTTTTTAGTTGATAACAATAGCATATCCTTCAAGTGGGTGCTTACAAAATTCTATAATGTTAGGAGGGTGCCTACGATGATCCTTTAAAGAAAATATTATATATTTGTGATTTTCTCCCTTTATGGGTTTCCATGTTGAATCTCGGGTTTCCTTAGTCTTTATTTAATTATGTGATGGTTTTATCTTAATTTCATAAGAAAACAAGGAATAAATATTTAAGTGAAAGTTTATCTTGGGAAACAAGAGTATTGATTCACACCCTTCTCAGTGTTCAACAATCAATATAAAAAACAGGTTCCTTCACTAACAACCTAACCTATGGAATGAAGATCTTACATAAAATGTCAAGTCAAGATGATGCTTTTCAAGCATACCTTCACTATTCAATGGGACGAACTTTACCTTTTCTACAATCAAGATGAATACTTATATGATGTCACTTGGCATGGACATTTGAAATTTTTTAGTGAGTGAGTATAAAAATCAAGCAACTTCTCCAACCAACAAGGCTGGTAAGAAAAGGTATGAAAATGATGCTAATAATATGAATGCAATTTTCAATAGAATTGCACCACCAACATTTGTCAAAGTAATACAATATGAGACATCCAAGGAAATGTGGGATAAACTTGTAAACAATTATGAAGGGGAAACCAAAGTCAAAAGTGAAAAACTACATAGCTACATGATAAAAACTTGAAAATGAATGAGGATGAAAGCATAGGTAGTTTCTTCCTCAGAATGGATGAGATTGTAAACATTATGAAAAAGACTAGGTGATAAAATTGATGATGCTATAGTAGTCCAAAAGGTGTTGCGATCACTTACTCTTAGATTTGATGCTAAAGTATGGACAATAGAAGAAATGCATGAATTAGATCAACTAACAATGGAAAATCTTCATGGAATACTTATAGCCTATGAGATGAGGATGAAGACGGATCAATTAGAACTTAGAGAAGTTTCTTTTAAAGTATTAAGCAAGTCAAAATAGTATCAAGACTAAGGCTGCTCCAACCACATTTCAGATGAAAATGAAACAAATTTTGTTAGAAGACTAAAAAGGGCACTGAAAAATATAAATGTATCTTACCATTCAAATGTCTTCAATGTGGTAGAATAGGGAAATTTTCTTCCAAATGTCCTTACAGAGAAAATAATAATGTTGAACAAGAATAAAAAGAAAGAAAACATCTAAAAAAATATCAAGAAGAAGTTAGTTAAAAAGAAAAGTTATTGTTCACAAGAAGACAATTAAATTCCATTAGAAGATGAAGTAGATTATGAATTTGACACAAACCTTAATGGGAAGCTCCTTATGGCACTTGAAAGTCAAATTTTTGGTTTGGCGAAAAGTGATTCAAAAGAATGTGAAGCAATTGGTAACATGGAAAGTTAACTTCTAAGTGCATTACAGGAAATGGATAGGCATAGAAGAATGAAAAATATCATGAAGAAGAGATCCAAGATTATAAAGAAGAAGAGAAGAACGCAAGTGAAGAAATGGTTCTCTTAAGAGTCCAATTAAAAGAATCCCAATCAGTGGAGGAAGCTTTAATGAATCAATTACAAAATAAGGAGAAATATTGCGATAAACTGGAATAAGAAATTATGTCTTTGAAGAAAAACCTCGAGAAGACCAAAACACAACTGATTTTGAACTTAAAAGTTTTAAAGTGATTAGAAACCTTAGATAATATTATCAGCACTGAATAAACTCCATCAATTAAAGTAGGACTTGGGTACAAGGAAACACCATTACAATTTAAATAAGATTCAAGCCCCAAAGCATCAAAATGTGAGGACTTAAAAGCTATGTTAACACTCTTAAGGGAATAAGTATCCAACCTAGAAAATATGGTAGAGAAAATGATGATCAATAGAAACAAAATCAACCTAGTCAAGAAAGTAACTGAGGAGTAATAAAGCGATAGAGATTGAAGTTTCATTTGATCAACAACCAAGGACCAATCTTGTTAAGAATTTTTTTCACTCTTAGGTATACATACATTTTCTATGGTCATAAAGAAATACATTGCACAATATATAAAACTATTAGGACTAGAATTGGAAGGGTTAAGCCAAATTTTCATGAAATGACAAGAACTAGAAAATCATTCAACAATTCATTTTCTCCACTTATGGATGAAATTGAGTGTTCCATTTGTGATAACTTTGGGAATAAGGCCAATGAATGTAGAAGAAAGTTGATGTCTTCCTATAAACAAGAAAAAAAGGAAGAATTTACCAAAATTTAGAAAAAGAAGAAGACAATACATCTAGAAGAGTGTGGACTAATTTTATATGCCAAGAATCAAGGAATTCGATAGCACATTAATAGTGGATATTAAAAAAAAATGACAAGTAATAGAAGTATATTCATATCCTTTAATGAAGACATAGGTGGAAATTTTACTTTTGGTAATAATGCACCAACAAGAATGATGAGTAAAGGGACAATTGTCTTGGAAAAAGGAAAGAACAAGGCTCAAAATGTGTTGTATGCGGATGGTCTTAAGCATAACCTTCTAAGTCTCAACTTGATGTGTTTCCAAGAACACGAGGTAACTTTCAGGTTAAATTAGTGTGTGGTCAAAGAGTTGGACATAGGATAAACTATAATTAAAGCAATTAGGACTCCAAGTAATGTATATGTGTTGGAAGGAGACAAAGAAAGAAATTATACAGGAAAAACTTATGAGAGTTGTTTGTGGAACAAGAGATTAGGGCACCTTAGTATTCATAATTGGTTAAATTAGGTAAAAATGGTGTTGTACAAGACATGCCTAAAATCACCAAACTTAAAAATGATGTTTGGAAGTCATGTCAATTTGGAAAATAATCAAGATTTTAGTTCAAAGAAAATGAATATTCTACAAAAGGGCCTCTAGAACTAATCCATACAAACATATGTGGGCCCAAAAGAATGATATCTACATGAGGTGAGCAATAATTTATATTTTTGATTGATGATTACAAAAGAATGTGTTGGGTTATGTTATGAAACCAACTCACAATAAGATAGAAAAGAGAGATAAACGCCTTAGAATTCAGCCTCTTTGAGGGGGCAAACTCCTTTACATTACACAAATGAAAAATTCTTGGATGATACAAATGACAAAACCTCCTTTCTATATATAGGAGTCT
>APFE031595733.1:171592-178763 GCA_000404065.3 Pinus taeda | reverse complement strand
AAGACCCTATGAACACATCAATCCTATGCTCCTCTAGAATATCTTTTACCCTTATATTAAATTTTTGGAAGTCCTCAATGTGCTCCATCATTGAACCCTTTTGTTTGATATTTATCAATTGACTAAAAAAAGTGTTGTTTTTTGTATCCTCGTAATGTGCTATCATTTAATTTGTAAAAATAGCCCAAGTGACGATTTGTTTGCGAGAGCAAAGCCATCGATACCATACAAACTAATTTGGTTCCAAATAAAGTTGCAATGCATACCTTTTGTGTGTTTTGCACATTATGGAGATCGAAAAATTGCTCCATTTGTAGTATCCATGTTACAGGATCCTTGCTATCAAACTTCTTCATATTGATCTTTGGAACATGGCGGTTCTTTATTCCAACGTTAGAGTCTATGAAATCATGATTAACATTTATTTTGTTCTCATCATGAGTTTCCTTTACTACCCTTTTGCCATTAGTAAACATTTGTTGTAGAAACTTTGTCAAACCCGTCTTCAAATCTTCCATCTTAGCTTCCACACCTTTCTTTAAACCATCCATCTTAGCTTCCACCCCATACATCTTAGCTTCTACATATTTCTTTAAACTATCCATCTTAACTTTTGTTACTTTTTGTGTGAGTGAAATTTGTTGCACTTGGTCTCATAATTTTGATATATCCTGTTGAATTTCTTACTCTTCTTCATGAATCATGTTAGAGATTTCAGGTTGCTTACTAGGTGTTTGCATTTTCTTTCTTTGGGGCACCAATTACTGATAATAATGCTTCACTATGCCCTTTGAATTCCTTCAAACTAATTTTTCAAACCAAACTTATGTAAAAATTTAAAAAAAACTACACACCTTTTTCACTTTGTAGGAGCTCGATATTCAATTTGCTGCATCTCTGTAATTTTGGATCTCCAAGGTCTGAAATTTCTTCCCACGGTAACCCTCGGAGTACTCTTTCTAACCCCACAAGTCTTATCAATATTGGATTCTCCAATGAAGAGTTATGCCAAATCTCCCACGATGACCTGATTATAGACTGGTTCAGTAGAGTGAGCTTGTACGAAGTGCCACGTGTCACTTTTTTTACCTTAGGATCTGAAACTGATACATAGAAAACCACACTTCGTGCTATTTTTGTAACGTCTTATGAAATTTCAATCTGATTCTCAGAAAAAGGTTATGACGATTTTCCCCAGGTCACTTGTTTAAGATATAATTCGGGATCCTGCAAAAATGCTAACCTCCTTATATGATATTGCCAAAAATATAGCGAGACAAGATTTGAAATTCGAACCCAAGGTTCAAAGCAATTTCAGCTCAAATGGTTTTTTTTTTCTTCTGAGACGTTGTAGACAAAACATTATAGCAAAAATTCCACGATGACATGTTTGGAGCAGCAAAACCCTAGAATCCAAGCTCTGATACCAAATGTTATGAAACCAACTCACAATAAGATAGAAACGAGAGATAAACACCTTAGAATTCAGCCTCTTTGAGGGGGAAACCTCCTTTACATTACACAAGTGAACAATTATTGGATGATACAAATGATAAAACCTCCTTTCTATATATAGGATGCTAAGGGGTCACAATATAACCAAAGCCGACCTAACAATAATAATATAAGGGCATAAAAATAACAATAAGGGATACAATGACAATAGTAATGGGGGAATCACCAGTATTATAGGGACCTAACGAGTTAGTTTGTTGAAATATAAAGATGAAGTTTTTGAAAACTTCAAAATATTCAAAGCACTGGTGGAAAATGAAATGGATCTTAAAATAAAGTGCCTCAGATCATACAAAGGAGGCGAATACACGTCTAATGAGTTTTATGATTTCCATGAGCAACATTAGACCAAGAGAAAATTATCAGTAGTTAAAACTCCTCAAAAAAATAGGGTAATTGAAATAATGAGTAAGATAGTCTAGGAAATGGCCTGAGTCATGATCGATGAGTCAAAGGTGCCACAGACATTCTGGGGAGAGGCTTTTGAAATAGTAGTTAGCATTATAAACAAGGATCATGTTAGAGTAAATAGTGAAAAAACATGTTATTATATGAGGTATGGAATACTTACATCTGTAAATAATTTTAAGGTCTTTCGTAGCAAATGCTTCATCAAAAGGAATGAGGATAAACTCAACAAATTTGAGTCAAGACTAGATGGAGGGATCATGCTTGGCTATTCTAATTAAAGTAGTTAGGTTTCCAAGCCATGTATATGTGCTGGAAGGAGACAAAGAAAGCAAATATTTGGGAAAAAATTATGAGAGTTGGTTGAGGAATAGGATTAGGGAACCTTAGTTTTCATCAATTGGTTAAATTAGGTAAAAATCGTGTTGTTTGAGGCATTCCCAAAATCACCAAACCTGAAAATGATGTCTATTGGTCATGTTAATTTGGAAAACAATTAAGATTTTAGTTCAAATAAAATGAATATTCTACAAAATGGCCTCTACAAATAATCCATATAGACATATGTGGTCCCAAAAAATGAGATCTACATGAGGTGAGAAATAATATATGGTGTTGGTTGAAGATTACAAAATAATGTGTTGGATTAGTTTGTTGAAATATAAAGATGAGTTTTTTGAAAAATTCAAAATATTCAAAGCATTGGTGGAAAATGGAATGGATCTTAAAATTAAGTTCCTGAGATGAAACATAGGAGAATACACATCTAATGAGTTTTATGATTTCTATGTGCAACATGGGATCAAGAGAAAATTCTCAATAACTAAAACTCCTCAATAGAATGGGATAGTTGAAATGATGAACATGACAGTCTAGGAAATTGCTTGAGCCATGATCAATGAACAAAAAGTGCCATAAACATTCTTGGGAGAGGCTGTTCAAATAGTAGTTAACATTATCAACAAGGATCATGTTAGAGTAAATGGTGAAAAAAAGTGTTATTAGTTGTGGTATGGAATACCTTCCTCTGTAAAGACTTTTATGGTCTTTGGTTGCAGATGCTTCATCAAAAGGAATGTGCACAATCTCAACAAATTTGAGTCAAGAGAATATGGAGGGATCTTGCTTGGCTATTCTTCTAGGAGGAAAGGATACAAGTGTTCCAATAAGAGACTCCACAGAATTGTTAAAATCATAGATGTAAAAGTTGATGAAGGACATGTTCACACTAGAATATGTAATTCCCCCTAATAATAATAATAATAAATAAATAATAAAATATATTAATATATAAGTAAATAAATAATAGATAAGAAATAAAAGATAATAATATTAAATAATTAATAATTAATGAAGACAATATAATAATAGTAAAACAATAGAGTAGTAAATAAATAAAATGGAGTTAGTTATATATATACTATATATATATATATATATATATTATATTATATATATATATATAATATAAATTATAAAAATATTAAAAATAAGTAAGTAAAAATAAGTAAAATTAAAAAGGAATAAAATAAGAAAGAGTTAAATTAAGAGAAATGTTGAATGAAGTAAAACTTAAAACAAAGAAATAAAAGTTGCATGTTGACACAAGGATTATGTGCATGCGGATCCCTTTCCATTTCCCTTCCATTTTTGGAACAATTGTTTCTATTTAATAGATGAAGAGGGAATGGAATGAGCATTCTTCAGGAGAAGAGTGTTGAGAGGTAAAGGAAACCTTGGAAATAGTACATTGATTGAGGGCTCGAGGGTGGGCATCTGTAGAAAGATTATGTGTTGCGGAGATTATGGCTAGGTGTAGAGTTGTCCCCAAAAATTTTGTTGTGGTTTCTGAGATTTAAATAATGTTCAACTCTGAAATCACAATTAAGGAATATCGTCGATATAGGGAAGTCATCTCTACTTGTATTTTCAAAAAAATTATGCTAAAAAGTTGAATAACTGTGTGTTGATTAGTAATCATATAAATTGATGTAATTAGTTGTATATTTTAATTTTGAATTGTTACATATGGTATCAGAGCGGGTTTCAGCTCTGTGTGACCTCTAGATATTTGTTTGAAAAAAATACTTGATTAAATTTATCAATGATTTTTACTTTCGATAACAAAGAGAAATTTAGTTGAAACGAATTTGAAAAATAAATAAAATACATTTTTTTAACAATATATAAAATTATATATATGTTTTCTAAAATTAAATACTAATTTTTTTTCCTTTCTTTCTTCTTTTTCAAGTGTGGTTCACGGACACCCGCGGTTACTGGGTGGCCGCTACGTCCACGGAAATATATGAGCTTGATCAAGGGTATCAAGCCCTACGACCAATAGCTAGGCCTAACCCCAAGGACTTCGGGGAGAATTGATCCTGTGACCTCCCGAATGGCGAGGCACTTATTTGAGCAATTGAGCTAATCCTTGGGGCTTAAAATTAAATACTATTATATAAATTATTAAGTAAATACCATATCATTTCTTTTGAGAAAGTAAATAAACTTTTTTATTTCAATCATTAAATATAAACTTCAGATTTTTCTTATTTGTACATTTACATACTCTACCATATACGAAAAAGCATTGGGTAGTACCACAAAATAACATCCTATTTCAACTAAATTTGGCCAATCGTGTTTGTCATCGGTACCATGCCAAGCCACACCATTCTTATGCTTTTGATTTTGAATAATAATAATAATAATAATAATGATAATAATAATAAATTTTTGTTTAACTCCACTATTAGCTTCCATAACTCAGGTTTTCATTAAAACTACCAAATTATGCATGCATCCGCGTTGATATGAGAGTTTTTCAATACACAATAATTAATAATTTTACTTTTGATGATGTGGAAAACAATAATTATTTAAAAAAGAAACGCAATCATATAATTTTTTAACAAATATACATTTAAAGTAATATATCTATTTTAAAATTAAATAATTATTACATAAATTACTAAATAAATACCATTATTTATTTAACTTAGCCTCACTTCTAGATTGGATGGCTACATGCTCTACAAAATATTAATATAAATATACATGCTACCCCATCAAATATTATTATAATATTAATTTAAAGTAATCATATACGAACTTAGCATACCTCCTGTTTACATGCACGGTTACTCTAGAATATCCTGATATGCCTACATGTCGACTCCAAATATATTATCATAAATTTTTATTTTGGATGAACAAAGGAGGAAGCCATTGGGATTGTGAAGATCTAGGCATAAGCATAGGAGGATATGAGTCTGGTTCTTTCTTAATGGATAGAAACCGCTCTATGCAAGGTCGTTACATGTGACCTCCTCTTGACAAAGTTAAGCATCTCTGCAGACAGAGACGATCCCTCTAGCCCAATGAGTGGGTCTAGCAACTGAAGTGACAATAAACTAGACATCTTCCTAAGTTATAATTGAAAAGAAGAATGAAAGAGATGGCTTACCTCGTTTTGATGCTATTATGATTTCCTTTGTTGAGGGCCTCGAACCGCTTGTGTCACGAACTTGTTCCTGCTTCTCTCAATGTTTATGTACCTGCACAAGTGAACAAGAGACAACAAATCATGCCAAAAACATAGCAAATCCAATAAAAACCTACTTAATTGATCAAGGAATGTCAAGCTAAATAATACATGAACATATATATTTTGGGAAGATGAACCAATAGTTGTATATTATTAATAAATAAAGGGAAGCTTACAACCAAAACCTTGATGTTGAAAGGGTGTCCTTGAGTGGTAATCCAATTCCAAGCCAAGAACTCTCCAAGAACTCCTTCTCCAAGTCTAATGAATAGCCTCTAGGCACAAGCTTAGCATAAGGGTGCAAATAGACATAGACCAACCACTTGGGAATGGAAGAGGATGAATTTATAGGCTCAGAAAAGGAGTTAGGACTTCTCCAAAGATAGGATTACACCCTCATCTCAAGGAGATAGCTCATAGAGATAAGACAAAGAAGCCAATTTTAGAGAATTCGACCTCATCTATGCGAAACAACCTCTAGCTTGCCACTCTAGAAGCTTCTAGAAAATGAAGCTTCTCATCACCTTTGGGAAAATTACCTTTTTGGGATCATCACGGGTATTCAAGGGAACAAAGCGATGCCATCATTGGTCAAGTACAGTGCAACAAGCGACCATCATTGCTTTAAGCTTCATAAGAGAGATGATCCTCATTTTAAGGTTTTAAGAGCTCTTTCTTTAGGGAAAGCTCAAGGCATTTCCAATCAATGTTTTAGGAGGGATCTGAAATGTATACATGGATGAGTATACTGTATAATGGTCATGTTTTGGGCACTTCAGGGTATGTCATAGGGAAATGCAGTAGGCGTGAAAAAATACTGTGTAACAGATGCGCCCTAAAGCATGAGGGTAGAACGAGGAGTGATGGCTGTGATGCTTCACGAGCTCTTGCAAGGACGAGGACACGCACTATCAGGAGACCTGCAAATCAAGGACGTATATACATATACATATACATATATGAGATCAAGACATGAATCCACGACATGGACGCAACCATCTAGATGATGAAGGCTATATGAAAAGATCCATGGTATGGGCACACCCATCTAGATAACAAGGATCATCATCAATATAAAGTCCCACGGTATGGTCACAACCATCCGTATAGTAGAAACATGTGTACACTCATGAATGACATATAACTCCATGTAGCCTGAGACATAATAGACAAGACTCAGGGTCTTGCACTCCATCTCTACTTGATCAACGTATGAATCCTAACATGTGAATAAATGTGTTGAAGCCAAACATGCTAGAAAACCACCTGATTATCGGCCAATGATGTGGACCGTTAACATGTACGAGAGAAACCACCAATACTGAAAATGTCTCTCAAGGTACAACAGTACAATCCGTGAATGTGATAATGAAGGTGAAGTCGAACACTCATGTAATCACCCGATTGAAAGCCAATGATGAAGACCTATCGTCAAATGCGAAGAACTTGCCATTAAGGCATGCAAGTTATAAGGTACTGAAATGGAGTTTCTAAGTCATCTTCTTGGATAATGAGCTGAAGTCGACATGAAGCAACCCATAGAAGGAGACCAATGATGAATCCCCCATCATCGACATGGAACAAGGAATAAAGTGGAATAATTTGCAAGACTGTAAGAATGAATCAAACAATGTATAGGTATATAACTGTAGATTGGACTTCTCTTGAACATTGGCGACATAACTTCAAAGTGTGGCA
>APFE031595733.1:59092-166592 GCA_000404065.3 Pinus taeda | reverse complement strand
AAAACACACACTTGTGTGGACTGAGATTGATGTTATAATGCCGAGATTGGAAAAATATAGATCTTAAGTAATCTGGATGGTCATGACGCTTAGAAAAATGAGCTGGTAAGTTGACAAGGTAAGGCTGAACAATGTGTTGAATGTCATGAAACACATAAGGAATTGCTCTTTGGAAGGTAGTGCTAACATACTTTAAACTGAAAGGAAGCTTTTTATAAGCAAAAGTTCCCCAGGGATAGATAAACGTCATTATTTGTTGATTATCTAGTGAAATGTTGATCTGGTTGTAACTAGAAAAACCGTCCATGAACGAGAAAATCTCACTCCCAACGCACTCAGTGATGATCTGATCGATAAATGGAGTGGGATAATTGTCCTTTGGACATGCACGATTGATATCATGGTAATCAACACAGACACGGATCATGCCCTGCTTTTTAGCAATAGGGACAATATTGGATACCCAATCTATCAATGGGATGGGATAAATAAAACAATCTTTTAAAAGATTCTCCACTTCTGCTTTAATAGCAACAACCTTTCAAGGATGTATAGGGCGAAGTTGCTGGCAAATGGGCCTGGCACCAAGCTAAGTCAGAATCTCATGCACCACTATGGCCAGGTTAATACCAGGAATTCCCTCATATGACCATGTGAAGACATCTTGAAATTCTTTAAAAAGTTGAGTGTAAACCTTGATCTCATCTGGAGAACAGGTAACCCCAATATGAATGTTCTCAACAATTCCAGGTTTAATGAAAATGTCAAGAGGCATAGTAGGAGTGATGTTCCCCATATTACCCTTCGACAAGATTTCATGCACCAGGATAGGCGTCTGAAGTGGAAACGTTGGACAATGAGAAACAAACTCTTCAAGACAGGAAGACATCTCACCAAGGCTAGGAAGAAATGAAGAACGATGATGGAGACCATTCCAAGGAGTTTCGTTGAGAGACATGACCTCACTGATAGTCTCATTAGCGGGGAATGTCTCGTTTAAAGGATTTGGAGAATCCTAAGAACCAAGCCAAGGAGATGGTACATAAGTGTCCAGGTTCATACTAAAAACAGTATGACTTTCTGAAGTGGCCATCAAAGCTAAGACAATTTCTTAATAATTTTTCTCCAATGGTCTTAAGGGCATAGACTCGCCAAATGAATCAATTTGATCCAGGGTAGGGATAATCCAAGGATCCATAGAAACTGAGACAATATTGATTGAATTAACATGTGGAGGTGGGAGGGTAAAAGTACCCATTAAAGTAGAGTATTTGAAGAGATTTGCCCCCACACTCTCATAAGGAATGTCAGAATTTCCCACGTAAGGGGCATTATCATTCGATGAACTAGAAGAGAAGAAAGAAAGTCTATCGACGGTGAAAATTTTTCCTTCGTGAAGAAAACAAAGCACCCAGAAAAAAGAATAAACCACGAAAAACATAGCATGGGTCCAGCTTCACCCAAGAACAAGGTTGTAATTGAGATTGACATCTAGAACTTCTACGTCTAATTCAATGGTCTTTCCTTCCAATGTAATCAGCAAGTTCGTGAGAATACCATATGGACATGAGCCTCTGCCATAAAAGGATTCCAAGATGTTCGGGGACTGGTTAAGAGAAGGAGAGCTAATGGCCTTCCAACATGAAACAAACATGATGCAAGTAGAAGCACCTTCATCAATAACAGTCTAATAATTCGTCTTTCCTTTGATAAGAACCCGTATCAGAAAAGCAATTTGATGAGGAAGACGAGGAACGTGGTTTTCAAGATCAAAGGTAATCAAACTTGAATTAGAAGGATCAACAACACCTATAGCAGATAACAGTGACATCCACTGCGTTGGACAAGTTTGGAAAACCTCCAAGGCAGACATTGCCAAAGGTGCTTGAGCTAAATCTTCAACAATATTATAGTGCTGTGTAGCTCTAGCATTCAGATTATAAGATGATTTCTGAAGAACACCCTTGGGGAGTGGTCGAATTATAGACTCACTATTACGACACTCAATATGGAGTGGACTAGAACTAGATGGAGTAGAAGTAGAAGGGATATCAATGACTTCTTTCTCCACCGTCTTCTTATGTGTGGTTTGATAGTCCTTTGTTCGAGTAGCAATAGAAATAGGTGATGACCCTTGCATCATGAAAAATTGGGAACCAGAGGAGGCAGAGGATTGCAGTCGGTCTACCAACTGCATCTGTTGAGATGGAAAAGGTTCTTTTAAGACAATTGGAGTCCCTTCCAATAAGCGATTAACTTCAAAGCGTCAGGGATAATCTTTGGTGTAATTATCTTCCTCACAGATGAGGCAAGGATATTTTGGCTTTCTTTTAGAAGCATCATCAGTAGATGACTTGGGTAGATCCTATTTTGTGGCATCGACATTGGCTTTACCTTTTCCCTTGTTCTTACCTTTAGAGGCCTTAAATGTTGCGGTAGACTGAATAGCATGTACCTCAAAGGTTTTACTAGGACTAGATGAATTTTTCGAATGATTATTGGAACCAATGTTTGAAATAGGTTTTTGCTTCGAGAATATTTCGTGGAAGTCTGAGACATGGAACCAATTATGCCATCAACAGGTGGTGCATCAGGAGACTTTGATGCTGTTAAATCCGAAGATGGTCTGGCAGTATAGGGAAACATCTCATATGATGTGCCAGATTGCGAATAGACTAAGTCTAGATACTGAGCATGGGAAATAGCTTTCTCTTTAGTTACACATTCACCCATAGCTATATCCATAGCAATATTGCTAATGGATGATTTTGTGAACCATTCAGTCAACAACTCATCAACAATCTCGAATTTGATGAGGTGACGTTGACGTCTCCATTCATGGATATGATCGAAAATGTGGGCTGTGGTGTCTTTCTTAAGGGATGTGATCAAATGAGTTCCAGTTTCATACCTAACCGACAATTGAAAGTGGGTGAGGAAGGCCATATCCAGAGAGTTGAAGTCGGCATAGGTACCTCGAGGCAAATTGATATACCATTTTGTGGTAGCACCTGTGAAGGTTCTCTGAAAGAGGCGAAGATGGATAGAATCATCGACATGTGACTTCGAGGAGCACCATAGGTGATATGTCACCACATGGGCTTGCGGGTCCTCCTTAGCCTTTCCTTCGAATTTGGGGAAATTTCTTGGAATTTTAGTTGGAACTAGAGGCCAATAAGGAAAATGAAGAATCAGATCATTCGTGAGCCTCGAGACATCGGGCAGCTCCAACGTAGCCAAGAAAGGAAATTGTGTGTTAAATGAAATATAGGGCCTTTGAGGAGACCCAAACTGCAGGTTCCAACCTTGCTGGTAAGGGTTTTTCTCGCATACTGGATTATTTTGTCTATACGGGACCTGATTTTGTCCCCAATGAGGGTTACCTTGCCCATAAGGTGGATTTGGTCGAAGGTAGGTTTGATATTGACCCACCATAGGCCATTGATAAGCATTGTATGTGGCATATGGGTTATAAGGCTATTGAACCTATTAACTTTGGACATAAGGAGATTAATCCTGCTGCTGTAGGGGTTAACCTTGGGCTTGCAAAGGCTGACCTTGTTGATACACATATCAAGCTTGCTGCTGTGAAGGTTGACCTTGTTATTGCAAAGGATCACTTTGCTGCTCTAAAGGTTGACCTTGCTATTGCAAAGGTTGGCCTTGTGAGTACAAGGGTTGAGTATACTATTGAACAAACTGAGTTTGCAGCTGCAAAGGCTACCGAGACTGTGGAAAAGGTTTCCCTTACTACTGTAACGATTTCCCTTGCTGCTGCAATGTTTTCCCTTGCTACTACGAAGGTTCCCTTGCTGCTACAAATGTTTCCCTTGTTGCCGCAAAGGTTTTCCTTACGGCTGTAAAGGTTATACTTTCTACTGCAAGGGTTGCTGGATGGTTCCTTGGGATATACCCTGTGGGTATTGATAATTCCCGAATTGAATTGAATCATATCCACCAAGAACATTGGATTGACTAGGCTGGACATAAGCTCCTACTTGAGGAATGTAAGATGGATTAACCAAGGCTTGCAAACCATATGGGATATAAGCTTGTTAAAGTGGAAATTGAGCCATAAAAGGCTGCTAATATTTGATGTCACCTGACCCAGATTGACCAATAGGGTTAGGAATACTACCATGGTAATGTTGATTCATTGCAACCATGTGAGTTTGTAATCCACTCACATTGGTTTCACCTGAAACAAGAGGAGTATTCAGATCCTTCCCCCTAGGTGGTGGCACATTCCATTCAATTGATGGAGGGGTAGAAGAATTAACTGAAAACTAACCTGAAACATTCGATTGTACTGGAAGGGTCAGTTGAAATGACAAGATAGGATGTGACGGAATCATAGGTTGAATAGGAACTGAGGTGAAAACAGTTTGTACAGAAGTTCAAGAGGTCACATTTGGAATGAACAAACCAAATGTAGGCATAACATTTGAAGACCAAATGGGGTTTTGATACAATGACGAAGCGCTAGGAGTACCTGAAACTAATTGAGCTAAGGTTGTATAACTAGGTGGCAACATGGGTCCACTAGTTTCAGGAAAGGTGAGAGACGAGACTCTTCTTGTATAAGGAAAGCCTTCTGGAGGAAATTCATATCCTTTCTCATCATCGGCATGAGGAGTATGGGTAGCAAAAACTTCCGAATGACCCGGAGAAGAGGTTGGGATTTCACCCTTTGACTCCATAGATGGAAACAACTGGTGACGAGGAACTCGAGATGTATGAGGAGATAATTCCAAAGGAATACCAGGCCGATTGTAAGGATTGAATGACATTGAGGAGTTATCACAACAGAATTGAATAATGGATTCGACGAATGGATAACAAGCCTCTGCACATTCTCAAGAGTCTAGAAACTCTCAAAGGTCTGAATAGGATTATCAGGGGTATTAGGATTAGTTTATTGAGGTGACCAGGAATCTGATGGAGATGGATGAGAAGACAAAGGTTGGATACTTGCAATAATCCCAAGTTCAAAACCTTGATCTTCAAGTGACTGAGGAAGCTCTGGATGAACTCCTTGGGAAGATCCTTTAGTATTAGACAATAAAGGGGAACTATGATATGAACTCAATGGTTCAGCCATGATGACTTCCTCTCAAAAGCAAAAAATGAAAGGAGATTAGTTGAGGGCTTTAACAATATTGAAATTAATAGGGAATTACTCAATATTGGTCTAAGAAGCAACTGCTTGGTTTTTACATGTTTATCGTGGGAAATTATTTCTTAGAAATAAAAAATTTTCCTTTTCATCTTTTAAGAGTTGAGAAAAGGATGAAAATGTGACTCTAGTCACTTCCGATGGTTTAGCGAGCTTGCAAGGACAAGTTTCTCAATGATCTTTTCAAATTTAAAGAGTCAGAAAAGATCGAAATGACTACTTAGGTGAATCTAGGTAAAAGGAGTACCAAGTAACCATGAACTGCAATATACACCCCAACAAGTAAATTTACCAAGGACTTGAGGCACGTGCAGGAAATATCCCTAAATGTTGTGTTCGATGTATCACATTTATAGGGTGGCAGACTCAGAATCGTATGGATAAAGGTTTGCAACCTATGGGGTCTCCCTTTATATACATGATGGTACGGGGAGCACAAGTCCATGCTTGCGCTATCTAATGCCGAAGCGAATGACAACTGCTAAGTTTTGTAGACACCGGAACACGACTCTAGACTAGACCACTAAGTATGAACATTAATGTTTCAAATGCTCCTTAGATTAATTTATAGATTTTAAATTTGATCTTGGAATTATGTTTTAATTTCAAGGCCTAAATGATGTTACCTGTTCCTAAAATGCAACTAAATGATGAAATGAAATCATTCAATTCGATGAAATCTATCTATGTAGGGAAGAAAATCACTCAAATCATCCATCAAAGCAATGCAAAAGTGCATCCATGACAATAGTCAAACGCTAAATGTAAAACATGAAGTGTAATCTTTCATATGATAAGCAAATGAAATGGAGAAACAAAAAACCTTAAAGCGAACTACCTTAAGATATAATGATGATTTTTTCTTTTCATTTTAGTGCAATCAATGTAATCTAATGCAAAACGGTAAAAAAGAATGCAAGCAAGCCAACAAACATGAAAATCTCTTTCACATTAATGATTTGAATGCAACAAAAATGCTTTGAAAACTATGAAAAGGTAACACTTTCATTTTCACTTTTCAAAACACAAAATCAAAGCAAACACTTCCTTTCGATTCAAATGAGACAATCAATTTGTAATATATTGTTTGTCAAACAAAACTTAAGTGACTTTTACAGTATCTACTCAATTCGACACTAATGAAAACAACTTAAGACACAAGAACCAAAATTGATTTTCAAAAAGATGTCCAAACACACAAAAGACTCTTTAACAAAGGTAATTGATCTCTAATGAGAAGACCAACGAGTGGATGAAGGATGACCTAGAAGACTTAGAAACCCTAAAACGCTAATCAAACTTGAAACATACTCAAACCGAGTTAAGAGGTGATTGCAATTAGACAATAAAAGAGTCAACTAAGTTCACACTGGTAAATCACTAGGAGAAAGAAAAAAGAACTGAAAACAAGAAGAGAAACCCTAAATTTCTTTAACTTTTGCAATCATCACACTTGTTAAGAAAATTGGCAGTGATCATCGCTACTGTAATCAACAAATCCGTGATATCATCATGACTGTTAGGGCTAAAAATGTGATGGGTGAGAAAAACAAAGAAAAAACAAAAAATATTCAAGAACATCTCAAATCAACAACCTTCAAGCATCTACCAGAAAGTGAGGCTGACTACAGACAAGAAATGAAGTCTAAGAATGAATGGTTGATAAAACTCGTCAAAATACAAGGTGAAGAGTGAGAAGGAAATGATCATAGGCTCCCAAGTGGAGTCACCATTTTGTTGACAAGTTTAATCCTCTCTATGAACAAAGACGATCCCTTTAGCCCAATGAGTAGGTCTAGCAACTGAAGTGACAATCAACTAGACATATTCCTAGGTTATAATTAAAAAGAACAATGAAAGAGATGGCCTACCTTGTTCTGATGCTATTCCAATTTCCTTTGTTGAGGGCCTCGAATCGCTTGTGTCACAGACTTGTTATTGCTTCTCTTAGTGTTTATGTACCTGCACAAGTGATAAAGAGACAACAAAGCATGCCAAAACCAATAGAAAATCAAATAACAACCTGCTTAACTGATTAAGGAATGTCAAGATAAATAATACATGAACATATATATTTTGGGAAGATGAACCAACAGTTGTATATTATTAAGAAATAAAGGGAAGATTACAACCAAAGCCTTGATGTTGAAAGACTCTACTTGAGTGTTAATCCAAGTCCAAGACAAGAACTCTCCAAGCACTCCTTCTCCAAGTCTAATGAATAGCCTCTAGGCACAAGCTTAGCATAAGGGTGCAAATAGACATAGACCAAGAACTTGGGAATGGGAGAGAATGAATTTATAGGCTAGGAAAGGGAGTTAGGACTTCTCCAAAGATAGGATTAGGCCCTCATCTCAAGGAGGTAGCTCATAGGGATAAGACAAAGAGGCCAAGTTGGCAGAATTCGACCTCATCTATGCAAAACAACCTCCAGCTCGCCACTCTAGAAGCTTCTAGATCATGAAGCTTCTCATCTCCTTTGGGAAAATTGCCTTTTTGGGATCATTGTGGGTATGCAAGGGAATAGAGCGATGCCATCATTGGTCAATCAGTGCAACAGGTGACCATCGTTGTTTTAAGCTTCATAAGAGTGATAATCCTCATTTTAGGATTTTAAGAGCTATTTCTTCAAGGAAAGCTCAAGGCATTTTCCAATCAAAGTCTTAGGAGGGATCTGAGCTCTATACATGGATGAGTATGCTATATAATGGTCATGTTTCGGGCACTTCAGGGTATGTCACAGGGAAGTGTAGGATGCGTGACAAAAAACTGTGTAACACCTCCTGGATTCAACCCAAACAACTCAAACATCTGAGTAACCATCAAACTTTAAGGCTTGTTTCCCTGGCCTCCATGGTGCTTCATGAGAAACGTAAACCCAGATTTGGTGATGTCCCACTGATAGAGTTTCTTGATTATTATTAGTAAATTTACAATGTTTGGTGAATTTTGTGATTGACTGGGGTTCGATTTTCATCCCTTTCATTACAGATACACGACGACCATATGGATTTCCACTATCTTTAGCTAGTGAAATTATATTCATTAAGTAAAGAAGGATATGTTGGAATTAAAGTAATTGGACAAAGAACCTCCTCTTAGTGATAAGATATTTGGTAATTTTTATGTTGAAAATGCAGTAAGAAAATCTTAGTTTCACTTTGCCTTGGTCAAACTAGAGAAAATTTGGATTTCTATTGCAGTAGAAATGGAGGTAGTTAACTGAGGTGACATGGCACTTTTCACTCAGTTAGCTTAGTTAATTCGAGTTGGGGAAGCTTGATTTCAGTTTAGTATGTTTGATTTCAAATTTGTAGCAATCTATTTAAGTTAATTTGAGTTATTTTCAATTTAAGTAGTTCATACTGTTAGAAGAACTAGTGGAGCTCAAGTTGTGCAAGTGGAACTTCAACCGTGCTTAGTGATCAATTGGTTATTTGATCAATCATCCCAAAATAATTGTTGCATGTAGATAATTTGAGTTACCTAGTTGAGATGGAGATTCCAAGGAAGTGTACTATCAGTTGTAGTGTATTCCAATGTGTACAAGTGGTGCATGCAGTCAGAAGAATGACCTAAAGAAATTGCGCAATTCAATAGTGGGAAATTTCAAAATAATAGATGAAGTAGATTATGAATCTAACACAAACCTTAATGGAAAGCTCCTTATGGCACTTGAAAGTCAAATTTTTAGTCTAGATAAAAGTGATTTAGAATAATGTGAAGTGATTGGTAAAATGGAAAATGAATTTCTAAGTGCATTAGAGGAAATAGATAGGCATAGAAGGATGAAAAAAATGAGGAAGAGGAGATCCAAGATTATAAAGAATAAGAGAAGAATGCAAGTGAAGAAATGGTTCTCTTAAGAGTCCAATTAAAAGAAGCCAAATAAGTGTAGGAAGTTTTAATGAAGAAATTACAAAATAAGGAGAAATATTGTGATAAATTGGAATAAGAAATTATGTATTTGAAGAAAAACCTTGAGAAGACTAAAACACAATTGAGTCTGAACTTAAGCTTCTTAAAGGGATCAAAAACCTTAGATAATATTATCAACACTTAGCAAAATCCATCAATTAAATTAGGACTTGGGTATAAGGAAACAACATTACAAGTTAAATAAGATTCAAGCCCCAAAGCATTAAAATCTGATGACTTAAAAATCTATATTAACACTATTAAGGGAATAAGTAGCCAACCTAGAAAATCCGGTAGAGGAAATGATGATCAATAGAAACAAAATCAACCAATTCACAAAAGTAATAGAGGAGTAATAAATCGACAAAGATCAAAGTTTCATTTGATCAACAACCAAGGACTGATCTTGTCAAGAAAACTTTTCACTCTCAGGTACCCATACAGTTTCTATGGTCATTGTTTGATTTGTCACAATTTTTCTCATAAAGCAATACATTTCACGATATACAAAACTATTAGGACTAGAATTGGAACGGTTAAGCCAAATTTGCATGAAATGACAAGAACTAGAAAATCATTCAGCAATGTATTTTCTCCACTTATTGATGAAATTGAGTGCTCCATTTGTGATAAATTTGGGAATAAGGCCAATTAATGTAGAAGAAAGTTGATGTCTTCCTATAAACAAGAAAAAAAGGAAGAATCTACCAAAATCTAGAAAAATAAGAAGATAATACATCTAGAAGAGTGTGGACTAGTTTTATATGCCAAGAATCAAGGAAATCAATGACACATTGATAATGGATGTTCAAAACACATGATAGGTGATAGAAGTATATTCATATTCTTCAAAGAAGACATAGGTGGAAATTTTATCTTTGGTAACAATGCACCAACAAGAATGATGGGTAAAGGGACAATTCTCTTGGAAAAAGGAAAGAACAAGGCTCAAACTGTGTTGTACACAGGTGGTCTTAAGCATAACCTTTTAAGTCTCAGCCAAATGTGTTTCGAATAATATAAGGTAACTTTCGGGTAAAATTAATGCGTGGTAAAAGAGTTGGACATAGGAGAAACTATAGTTAAAGCAATTAAGACTCCAAGTAACGTATATGTGCTGGTAGGAGACAAAGAAAGCAACTATATAGGCAAAAAATCTGAGAGTTGTTTGTGGAACAAGATATTAGGGAACCTTAGTTTTCATAGTTGGTTAAATGATGTAAAAAGGGTGTTGTACAAGACATGCCCAAAATCACCAAACTTGAAAATGATGTCTACAAGTCATGTCAATTTGGAAACAATTCTAGATTTTAGTTCAAAGAGAAGTAATATTCTACAAAAAATACTCTAGAAGTAATACATACAAACATATGTGGGTACAAAACAATGATACCTACATGAGCGGAGAAATAATTTATGTTGTTGATTGATGATTACAAAATAATGTGTTGGGTTAGTTTGTTGAAATATAAAGATGAAGTTTTTGAAAACTTCAAAATATTCAAAGCACTGGTGGAAAATGAAAGGGATCTTAAAATTAAGTGCCTCAAATAATACAAAGGAGGAGAATACACATCTAATAAGTTTTATGATTTTTGTGAGAAACATCAGACCAGGATAAAATTACCAGTAGCTAAAACTCAAAAAAATATGGTAATTTAAATAATGAATAAGATAGTCTAGGAAATTGCTCGAGCCATGATCGACGAGTCAAAAGTGCTACAGATATTCTGGGGAGAGACTTTTGAAATAGTGGTTAGTATTATAAACAAGGATCATGTTAGAGTAAATAGTGACAAAACATGTTATTAGATGTGGTATGGGATACTTACATCTGTAAATAATTTTAAGGTCTTTGGTAGAAAATGCTTCATCAAAAGGAATGAGGACAATCTCAACAAATTTGAGTCAAGACAAGATGGAGGGATTATGCTGGGCTATTCTAATTAAAGTAGTTAGGATTCCAAGCCATGTATATGTGATGGAAGGAGACAAATAAAGAAAATAATTGGGAAAAACTTATGAGAGTTGGTTGTGGAATAGGATTAGGGAACCTCAATTTTCATTAGTCAGTTAAATTAGGTAAAAACAATGTTACATATGCCAGTCGTTCCACCAAAACCGGTGCTCCGATCAAAACTGATCAAAACTTGGAATGCCATTTGGAATCCATTACTATTCTTGAGAAATTTTTTGTCTCCTTTTCTTTGAGGCTTTACCGCAATCCAATCCTAGATCACTAGGCCGTAAACTGAGACCAGTCTCTCAGGCTTTACCACAATCCAAACCCAGATCAATAGGCCCTAAACCAAGAATTCTCCCTCAGGCTTTATTGTGTATCCCACCAAAACCAGTCAAGGGATTCCTAGGCCTTTGAGAATGAACCTTGAGACCACCTCCACCCTAGATTTTGAAATCCATCCAGCAAACCAAAGCTCAAAACCGAGATAAACATCCAAACATACCATAACATCTAGAAAAAGGTAAGGCTAGGATGAAAACCATTATCATAACCCAATAAAACCATCTCAGTGACAACAAGAGAACCATACACCAACATGCAAAACCATGCATGTCAAAACCAACTGCACATCACACATGCAATATGTTACTTGCAAGATTTCCTGCTGAAATTGCTGGTCTTTCTCTTCCTTCCTTGATCCTTGGTTTCCTTGTTTTTCCTTTTCTTGATTTTCCTTCCTTGATCCAAAGCTAGAGTGCTCCAAGAAAACTCTAAGTGACCTAGAGTGAGAGAGAGAGAGAGAATAATGAGAGAGCTCCAAAACTTGAACTGACAAAAAGTTACCAACTGATTGTTAGAAGCCTTTTTATTAATGAGGCCTCTATTTTCTTCATTTTCCATTATTTTCCTTCATTTTCCTCCTCACATGAAACCTCTGACCTTTGACATTACTTTTCTCCTAATTTACTTAATTTTCATAAATAAATGTGCCAAAAGTTCATTTTCACCTTTGCCAATTTCCTTAGCCAGAAATGCATCCTGCGATGCCAACTAGGATATCTTTGCCCAAAATTCAGCTTAGAATAAGTGTCCCTTAACCTTGGTCTTTTTTTCCCTTTATTAAATTTTATTACATGAACTTTTCACGAGGGTTGTTACAGAACCCTCCCCCTTGGGGAACACTATCCTCAGTGTTAAACCACACCAAGACCTCAACAAAACTGCTTAAAAGTAAACATACTACCCATGGAGCTTTATAACTTATCTTGTTGTAGTATTTACAATGAAAGACCTACTCAAAAGAAAAACATCATGACAACATGAAAAGATAACAACCATACCACTTATTCGAGCTTTATAAATTAGCCCAGGGAAGTATTTAAATCCATATACATATAGACATATGCCAAAACATTAACAAAAAATATTCCAAACATATACCAAACATCAAACCAAAACTTCTTTACCTCAACCAACAAACAATGAAGGATACAGGGCCCACATATGATCCACCATCTCCCATGTAGCTTCTTTAGGGCCAAAGTGCCTCTAATGCACTTTAACTTACTCTATATCTCTATTCATGAGCATGAGATACTTCTGGTGCAATATGCACTAACGGTCTGGCTGGAGCTCTCCTTCTTGCTCCACCTTCAATACAAACCAATCAATAAAATGATCAACATCCTTTATATACCTCTTAAGCAATGACATATGAAAAACATCATGGACTTTCACTGTTGGAGGTAGTGCAAGTCGATAGGCCATTGGTCCAATCCTATGAAGGATCTCAAAAGGACTGCAATACCATGGTGTGAACTTGGCACATGAAACAATCCTTAAAGAGTTATTCTTGGGCTTGATTCGCAAATATGCATGCTCCGCAACTTGAATCTCCTTGAATACTCTGTGCTGGTCCGCATAATTGTTTTGTCTATTCTGTGTTTCCTTTATATTCTTCTTTATATCCTACATTTCCCATTCCATGTCTGCCACCATATCCAGTCTAATAAGTACATTGTTCACTAGATCAATCCAACTAATGGGAGTATTACAACTCCATCCATAGAATGCCTCAAAAAGACTCATCCTCAATGAATCCTGAGAACCATTGTTGCATGTGAAATGAACCAATGGAAGATACTCCTCCCATATCCTCTACTGGTGCATCAAATACATCCTCAGCATATCCTCGAATATCCTATTGACCCTCTCTATCTATCCATCCGTCTGCGGATGATAAGCTATACTGAAGGCCAACTCTATACCCAAACCTGCAAATAGCTCCTTCCAGAACTTGGAAGTGAACTTTTAATCCCTGTATGACACAATATTCTTTAGAACACCATGTAATCTCAACATCTCTCTGATGAAAACCTATGCTACCTCACTAGCTAAATATGTAGTCTTCACTGGAATGAAGTGAGCTACCTTTCTCAACATGTCGACCATGACCATAATAGAGTCAGGATGTTTCACTGTCCTCAGAATACCTGTGATGAAATCCGTGGAAACGACCTCCCATTTCCATTCTAGAATCACTATAGGCTGTAGTAGACCACCTAGATGTTTACATTCTGCCTTGACCTCGTGATAATCTAAACATCTAGCCATGAACTCTGCCACTTCCTTCTTCAAATTCAGCTAATTATATAACTTCTTCACCGCCGTCAATATCTTCTGATATCTTGGGTGACCCAAATATGACTTGACGTGAAACTCCCTCAAGATAAGCTTATTAAGCTCAATGCAATTCAACAAATAGATCCTGTCCCTAAATCTCACCAGACCATTTGCCGTGAGATGATGGTCCACATCCCGATCACTTGTACCTATACCTACAGCTATACCTATACCTGTACGTACACCTGTAACTGTACTTGTACCTGTACTCTACTATAACTTGTGCATGATCTCCATGTACTTTTCATCTCTCTATCCTGTCTGCAAGATCCTATCCTTTAACTCTATCCCATAAGAGCTCATTACTGCTATATGATTTACTTGTACCTTCCTACTAAGAGCATGTGCAAACCGGTTATCCTTTCCTTTGATGTATCTGGTATCGAAGTTGAACTCGCTGAGGGTGGCCAACCATCTATATTTCCTGGCATTTAGATTTGACTAGTCAAACAAATACCTCAACCCGCTATGGTCTGTCATCAATAAAAACCTCCTGCAAACAATATAGTGCCTCCACATCTTCAATGCATGTAAGATCACTACTAACTCAAGATCATGTGTCGGATATTTTTTCTTGTGTTCATTTAGTCTTCATGATTCATAGTACAATACCTATCCTTCTTGCATGAGAACTCCACCAAGTCCTCTCTTGCAATCATCTATACACACTACAAACTCCTTGTTCAGATCTGCAATCTTTAGCATTGATGCATGTGTCAACAACTGCTTGAGGTGCTCAAAACTAGTTGCACATTCTTCCATCCATTCAAACTTCTTACCTTTCCTCTATAATGATGTGATAGGATATTCAATGTGTGAGAAGTTATTGATGAACCTCTTGCAGTAATATTCCAATCCCATGAATGATCTCACCTCATCCACATTATTAGGAGTTTCCCACTCCACGACGTCCCTTATATTTTCTGGATCTACTGCTATGCCTTCCTTGGAAATGACATGTCCCAAGTAATGCACCTCAGTCTGAAAGAAGATGTACTTGCTAATATTAGAATACAACTTATTCTCTCTTATAAATCTCAACACTGCTACTCAATGCTCGACATGTTCTTCCTCATTTTTAGAACATACCAATATGTCATCAATGAATACAATAACAAACTTGTCTAGATAAGGACGCAACACACTATTCATCAAACACATAAATGTAGTTGGAGCATTAGTCAAACTGTATGGAACTACAACAAACACATAATGCCCATACCTGGTCCTGAACGCAGTCTTGAAGATATCCTCCTCCTCGATGCATACTTGATGGTATCCCGATCTCAAGTTGATCTTAGATGAAACTAATTCTCCCTTCAACTAATCAAACAAACTATCAATCCTCGACAATGGGTACCTATTCTTAATCGTTACCTTGTTCAGCTACCTATAGTCAACGCACAATTTGAGAGTACTACCTTTCTTCTTTATGAACAACAATGGTGTACCCCAATGTGATACAATTAGCTTAATGTATCCCTTGTCAAGAATTTACTTTAACTGCAACTTCAACTTTACCAACTCAGGTGTGCTCATATGGTAAGGTGCCTTTGATGCTGAAGCTGCCCCTGGAACCAACTCAATAGAAAGGTATACCTCCCCGTGAGGTGGAAACTCTATGATGTCCTCACAAAATACATTCTGAAATGTTATAGAACTGGGTATCTTCTCAAAACATTTGCATCCCCAACTTCCTTATCTTTGTCACTATAAATGTGCACTATAGACATCACACAACCTTTTATGCAACTATGCTTAGCCTACATAGTGGTAACCATCCTCAATGATGTGACCTTCTTCTTCCCTTCCAAAGTTCTCTTTTCCCCACTATCATCCACATACTCAATGGCCTTGTTGAAGCAATAAATTTTTTTCTTGTGAAGGTACAACCAATCCATACCCAAAAGAATACTATACAAACCCAATGGCAGTACAGTGAAATGTGTTGCTATAGGCATACCATTTAACTCAAATGCACAAGCTCTTACCCAATGGTGAACTCTCTTCTTTGTACGTGTAGCCAACTGCACCAACCAAGACTCTGTATGCATTTATTTTCTCAAATCACACTTATCCACTAGGTCAGGATTAATATAACTATAGTTAGATCCAAGTGATGAGCCTCAGTATTGCAGCAAGAATGTTACAACTCCCAAGGCTACCAACTTTAATTATCAACCCGGGGTTTGTACAAACTTAAGAGGTATAAAAACTATGTGTGCATCATAAATCATGTCATTCCTTCATTTTCATGGTGTAATGGAGTGAATGTAATGAAATCAAATCGTAAACTAATTATAGAAAATGAAATGCTTGAAATGGAAACCTTAACCTATTGCAAGAAAGAAAATACAAGGAAGGAAAAACTATTCTAATTGCATAAAGTAAAGGTCATTAACTAAAAAGGCAAGTCATAAGTGGTGCTTATTCCTCCTAAACCCTTTATTTAGAGTCTAGGGGTCATGATTCAACCATAAGGGACAAAAACCAATCTTTTTGAGCAAATCTGGGCAAGTATATACATGCTAGAAAAGTACTACAGGAAAATATATGATGCTACATGATATTATAATTCACCAAATGACCAAGAAAATCAAATCCAAATTGGATGGGACAATTGTTTTTATTGAATATGATGTATTAGGTCTCCATTCCAAGTGGAATCACTAAAAAATACTCGTGTTAACCCATCCTAAAAAATAACAGAAAATTACTAGTCTAAAATCTAGAAATTCAAGAACTAGTGAGCTAGTATATCTATCAAAAACATAACCTAATCAAGTGAAAATGAAATTGAGTAAATTTTGTTATTAACAGGAATATTGTTTTGATCCAATGCAAGTCGAATAAACTCGATTGAAGCTCATTAGCATGTTCTAAAAACTAGCATAAATTTACTACTATTTTCCACAAGGGACTTCCAGACATTTAGATTTGGGAATAAACAAACTAATCCAAGTATCTCAATGATTAATATGACCTTACAAAGATGTTCCAAGGATGAAATTGTGCTTGTGATCCTACAAAATAACTTACTTAAACCATTTAACCCAATCCTACAATAAGAAATTATCAACACTAAATGCAGAAATAGAAAAAAAACAAGAACACAAGATGCATGTGAATAAGAAGTGAAAGGAAGAAAAATAAATGATACAAAAGGGATATGAGGCTCTTGGGATGGCCAAGCCCAAGGAAACTCAGAGTCCTATGAAGGAGACTGAGATTTATAAGCTGAACATGGCACCAATCTTCATTATCTCCATTAATACAATTACATCCCTGCGAGAAATGACAGTGGAGCTGCAAAAATATGAGTTCTCTCCACCAGAAGACTAAGAAACCACCCCCACCCCCCCCCCCCTCCCCGCCCCCCCCCGCCCCCCCCCCCTCCCCCCCCAAAGAGGAAAATTCGACTTGGTACTTATAAAAATTTATTAGGAAGCATTCCCCATGAAAGGAGGAATATTTCCCCTCCAAAATCCCTCTATTAGTGGTTTTGGTTCCTAACACTAGGAATCTGCATTAAATGACAGGGAACACATTCTTAATTTTTCTCAATGATAGGAGCTTAAGGATCTGTACAATAATTTCAGAATATCTTGTTGATTTATTATCCAATATTGATCCTCCTGTAGTAGGGAGTAGGTCCCTAAATTATCCCCTCCAAATCTCCATAATCTACCCAATATTCTCATGATATTCTACAAAAATAAAAAATTTTAGGCAGAAATATGCAATTATCCATAAACCTTTCTAATGAACATATTAAAGTTAAAAATACGTTATCTAATGAAAAAAGAGAGGTTTAATGTGCTGAAGGATGGTCATATGGGCCTTAATTTATGTGTAATTTGGAGGCCCATTATACCCCCCTGTTGAAAGTGTTGCTCATCCTCTGAGCAACATAGTGACCTCATTGTGCCTCATTCATGGCCTTGGTGGCCTCTGTTATTTGTTCTATTGTTGTTCAACACTTTCTTGTAGCAACTTTTTTCCTACCTGTAGGAAAGTTATGCCTTCCTATAGAAAATTTCTGCCCTCCTGTAGCAGGGCATATTCTTCTTTTAGTTGTTTATTCATGCCTCCCTTGGTGCTTGGCTTCTTCTAAGAGGCTTGGGGCTCCTTTCTTTTGGATTGGAGGGAGGTAATATCTTTAGTTTGCTTCTTATTCTCCTTTTATCATTTGTTATTATTTTTTTAGGCACTTTATCTTATGTTTCAACATTTTATTTTTCTTTGCCACCCTCTTCTTCTTCTGTAGGTCCATCCCTAAATGTCTCCTTAAGTCTAGAAAGTATTCTCTATCCATGTCAACAACATTTGTCCATGTATTCTCAAGGTTTGTGCAAGGGAACCCTACTACCAATTATCAATTTCATATCACTCATGATTTTAGCTTATGACAAGAGGATAAGTGCTTCTGTTGATGAGTGAGGTGAATAATGGTATGCCAATCTCAAAACAAGTTTATTCTCCTATCATAATGCTCATCCTCACAAGAAAATTCCACACATCAATTTTTATGGCTCTGCTACCAAATATTTAGTGGAGGAATTTTGCAAAAATTCATAGAATTTTTGTTTGTAAGAGGTGATATATCAAGTAGTTACCCCTTTCTTGCAGACTGTTTCAAACCTATATGTTTTTTTGGCCAATAATTCTTAAGATAGGGCCAAATTTTTGCGTCTTCAAAAAATCTTGTAGCAGACAAACTGTCTCCTGTAGTAGCCTTGGTTTTCCTGTAGTAGCTCCATTTCATCCTATAGAAAAGTAGTTTGTGCCTTGATATTCTTGGTTATGGTTGCACTATTGGTTCGCCTCCTCACAGGTATCAAAAATTGCTTCCCTTTCATTAAATACTGCATCAATTTCTCCTATTTATCCTTCTCGGGATTTTTTGTTTTTCCCGTTTCTGTGTATATCTCCTCTGCCCTTCATGGTATTTGACTGTTGTTGTTGTTGTTATGTGTGTAGGTCCTTTGTTGCTACCCAAGGTGCTCTTACTACTGGTGGAGGGTCCTTCTTGGAGTGGTAGAGTGCCTCATGAGTTGGTATGACCCACTCTACTTAATGGGAAAGCGAAAAAAGATAGGATTATGGCTTGTTGTAATGGTTGCACAAGCTGTTATAGGAGGAGGTATTCTTCCTATAACAGTCCTTCCTTCTATTTTAGGGTCTTTTAAATGTATGGGAGTAATGAGAAATAATGTAGAGGGTTTGGAGGATGATGCTAGGGCTTAGAGGGAATAGTGTAGGTTTGTGAAATGGAGAGGATGTGCTCTGTGTGTTTTTTCAAGAAATTTTCAGGGTGAGACAGAGTGTAGGGTTTGTTCTTGAAAAATATTATTTTTTTCCTATGAAATGTAATGGATGAATGATGGATATATAGTGGATATGAAGTGGATGGAGGGCTTGTATTTCTTTGGTAACTTTTCCTTTGCACAAATTTCCTCTTTTAACTGCTGCCCCCATTCCTCATAATCATTACCCTTCCTAATTTTCCTTTTCCACATTGCATGAGTGACGGAGTTAGCTGCAATTAACTAGTTGAGGGTGGTTGAGACTGCTGACCCATCCTTTGCTTATAAAACCTCACCTCTCATGCATTGACAACAAATTTATAACTACAATATTCTTAAGAAAAGAGGTCAAGAATATTGCACACTTGTACCTACCTGATGGTTGTTGGAGAGGCATGCATGTTGCTACTGAGTTGAATTTTTCCTTTGTTTTCTTCTGCATATGTCTTCATAGCTTGATGATTCTTTGAATGACAAGGTTTTTGTGTGCAAGTTTCTTTCCAGTGTCCAATATGATGCTAGTGGAGTTGATGGATTTCAACCCATATTATAAACCTCTATCTTTCAGTTACCATGAACAAGCTATCTTAGTCAAATTCGACCTTCTTGGAGTGTTGGGCTTGGAAATGGGTAATGTTTACCTTCCCCACACTTTTCACAACTGTTATACACCCTTCCAACACTTCATATCACCATTAGTTTCCTCCAAAAGGCCTCAACAAAATTCTTGTAGCAGTTCAAGACATCCTGTAGAAGTTTAGGTGATCCTGTAGAAGTTCAGGACATCCTGTAGCAATTCACGACGTCCTGTAGTAGACTTGTTTTTCCCATATTTCCCATTTTGTATGCTGGATTGACCTGAAATTTTTGAAGCATGTTTCCATCATCCTTATGCACCTCCCCATAAACAAATCTTGGCCAATGGATGCATGAACCTCAAGGAAAATAAAAATGGTTGTAGGTGATAGATGTCAATTTCTCGAAAATTGTGTATTGGAATTTGCTGAAATTGCTTGGGCATGTTACCATCATCAATATGAATCTCCAATGAAACAACTTGGCAAAAGGATGCAAAAAATTAAGAAAATGTAAAAATGGATGTAGGTGATGGAGGTCAACTTCGTGAAAAGTGTACACAAGAATTTTCTGAAATTGCTAGGGCATGTTACTATAATCCATATGCATCTTCTCCTGAAACAAATTGGAAAATTGATGCACAATTTTCAAGATATGACAAAATATTTTTTTGCTTTATGTACTTTTGCTTCCTATAGAAAACCAGAGCCTTCCTATAACATTTTATGAAAATAAGGAAAATGAATAGTAAAACCTTGGGAATGATGAGTGGCTGGTGGAAATAGATGAGGGTGATGGATTGACATGACCTTGGTCCTTCTGTAGCATCTGAGAAAAGGAGGAGAAAGTGCAAGTTTAACTTCCTTTGACTAGGATTTTGCTCAAGTTTTCTTTTGGTGGCTAACTTGTTTTTGTTGCTTGCAGAGGTTGGAGAGCACTTGCAATCATGAGAGAGAGATACATGGAGCAAATATTTTTTATTTTTATTTTTTTTCTTCTAGTCCTACTAGTCACCTCAATGAGGTTTTCAACTAGTAGGTCTGCCTAGGTGCCTCAAATGAGGTTTTCACCTAAGATTTTTTTTTTTCTTTTTTCTTTTTTCCAACCATTGACCACCTCATGGAGGTTTTCAATCAATGAGCCAACCTCAGGCACCTCAAATGAGGTTTTCACCTGAGATTTTATTTTTTCTCTTATTCTTAATTTTTTTTTATTTCTTTTCCTATCCCACTCTACTTGAAAAACAAAATCATTTTCAAGTGTAGGAATACTTCCAATGGAGCCACTTGCATAACTGGATCATAGATAAAATCATGTGTAGGCTTGAAACACATTCTTTGACATGTACCTAAATGTAAGAATGATTTGACTTTGATGATATCAAGCACAATTGAAGAAGAGAGTGATGCTCCATCTTATTGATTTTCTGGAACCAGACCTCAATATAACTTTGGTGCCCTTGGTTCGCTTGCTTATCTAGATCATTATTCATGTATTATTATACCATGACATTCAAATATTCCTCTTTTTTCTGATTATTCTCTTGAACACATAGAGGATCTGATGGTAAACATGAGGAGACTTTCTCAATCTCTGATTTTGATGTTTGCTCTTCATCAAGTGTAGCCCATGATTCTTTGGTCTTCTCATTTGAATTTTCTTTTTCTGCATGTTATCCTTCAATGGCATCAAGAGAATTTCTTTTTTTGCAATGCTCTTCTTGAGCTAAGATGAATACCATTAGAAAATATGTTAGCATGTGTTGTACCTTGACATTGTAAGTGGGTTGAGCTACTTCATTATGTGGGTTTGGAAATGGTGGTATAGGTAGTTGAGTGGGAGTGGACATTTGAGATGGATGTGATTGGGGTTGTGGTGGAGGTGGATGGTAGGGATAATATGGAGTTGGGTATGGAGGATATTGAGGAAAATATTGAGGATATTGTGGATGGATCCCATAAGTTCATTGCCAACCTTGTTATCAAGATTGGTTTTTGGGTTGAAATGGCCAAGGTTGCCAAGGAAAGGGTATGTTTCAATTACTTTGAGATGGATGTGCATAAGCTTGAAATTGTGAATTATGATCTTGCATCATACTAGGTTGACTAGGCTGCCATGGTTCTCTTGGAGCTAAATAACATATGTGCTTTGGTGATTGACTTTCTCCATTTTCCTCTTGGTAAACTTCCTTCAACCTTGGTAATGATGGGAAATATTGAATAACATGTGATTCTGCACGGACAACATAAATATAAAAATATTCCTTTTGTGTATTTTCCATTCTTAACATTTCTACTTGTTTTCTTAGATTGCTAAGAATTTATGTTTTAAAGTCATTCTTGGGATAGGGTCCCATGGGGACAATTTTGTAGTAATTTTTGTTATTTTTGTAAAGTCTTTGCATTTTGAGGAAGCGGAGCGCGAATGTCATTATAATTCAAAGGGGATTTAGGAAGGTCAAAACCCCTTAGTATGTTAGAAGTTAAGATGCTTTGTGACCCGCCTATGGTTCGCAAACCATGGTATTGTAATGAAAGAAGCCATATAAAGGAGTCATAGCGAGTCATAGGAAGTAGTTAATAATTGAAGATCTATGTATGGGCAAGTGATCTAAGGCAGACGAGTCTATTTTATGTACTTAAGTGAAGAGGAAGGCTGTTGCAACTGTGCGTATGTAGACCTTGGTAAGTCTCCAACTGAGTGCGTGGGCCCCTATAGCTGTGTGCATAGGGAAGAAAGAGTCTGTAAAAAAGAATTGAACATAATAAAGATTATTTTGAAGCAATATCTGCGTATTTGTGTGTTTATGTTTACTTTTGCATTTTCTGTGTATTCACTCTATTTTATGCAATTATCTTAAGTAAAACTTAATTGATGTGTGAAAGTAGTAGATCTGTTAGATTACTTGATGTTATGAATGCTTAAAGCAATCGACGCAAAGTTATGAGTTGTTATCTGTAAGTTATCTTAATTTCCGCATTTCAAGGATTAGGGTTCATGAAGGTCAGAATAAAGCCATAGAAGTAACAAACACCGAACATACCTCTAGATGTAGAAACCTAATTCTATCATCCCCCAATACTACCTCAGGTGAGAGTGTAGCCTACACTACGCAGGTTGTTGCTGAAAGGGCCAAACTTTTAGGGTTTTGTTGGTTGGCATAACTACCTCTGAACCTAGGTCCAAACTCCCTTAAGCCAACAAATGGTTTAGTTGTCGAGACTGGGATCTGTCTGAGGAAAGTGTGATGTCGAATAAATGGTTCCCAACTAAGAAGGAAATCGAGAAGTGGGTAGATCGAAAGATGTATGAATTCGTAGCCCAGGAAAATAGGAATCTGTGCTTGTCGAAAGAAGATTTGTTGAATATATAAATATATTTATATGAACATGAAATTTTCTTCTGCTTCTTTCCATGAGAATTACACTAGTGGTTGTCTAAATTGGCAGACAACCAAGGTATGTGGAAGTTGGAAAACCCTATTGTGTGGACCCTAGAATTGGTAAGGCATCTGGAAGCTTCAGAAAAAAAGATCGTGAGGGCTATTGATTACTAGATCAATAGCATTTTGGGCAGTTTCATTACTAAGTTCGTGATCAATACCTCTGTTAGTTATAGAGAAGTTGAATGATGGTTTTTCAAAGGAATAAGAGGTAAGTATCCGAAGTCCTTGAAAACTTGGATTAAAATTATATTGTGTGATAAAAGGGTTATGCCATTGAATTAATGTTAAGAAGAGATTTGACAGGAGCTACACGAAGTGGAAAACCATTTAGAAGAGATCCAGATTTATGTGCTGAGTACAGTCTTATGTTGGGAGCATATGATAGTGATAAAGAAAGTAGTATTTTGAAGGAACCTCTAGGTGCGTTTCAAACAGTAAATCAGGGTATAGAGGGAATACCACATCCATCCACTCCACCTCCACCATCACCTTTCCTCACACACCTCTACCTCCACCTTCACCTCCACTATTCAACATGACCAATGCTATGAAGATGCCCATATTCATAGGTATAGGGATAGAAGAACCTAAACAGTTATAGTTTGTAGCTGATGCTGTGTGGAAGTCACAATAGATTACAAATGATGATTTGAAGAAAGTACAACTGGTTACATCATTGCAAGATAAAGCACTAAGATGGTATATTAAGTATTGCTTAGTTCATCCAAATGAAACATTGGAAGAAACAAAGAAAGTGCTCAATAATGAATTCAAGAAGCCCAAGTCACAAACTTAATCAGTAACATAGGTCAAAGAGATCCAACAAAAGGTGAATGAGTCCGCGTGGGACTTTGATCAGAGATTGAAATGTCTGCTACAGTAGGATAATATGCAGATCGTAGATGACCAACATAAGGACTGGTACATTGCTTCACTATTGCCCCATTTGAGATTTTCGCTATCAAAACAGAATATTGGAACGTAGGCTGAAGCACTAAAGATTTCCATGAAATTGGAAGCCTCGCCTATTCAGGATACGAATATGGGAGTGAAACAGATTTAGCCACAGATGGCTAGCATGCATATGGAGTTGCAGAGCCTCAAGAAGGGAAAGGAAGTCCAGAATGTGGTCCACATGGAGGTATGGTGTTTGAAATGTGAGGGCCATGGTCATAACAAGGACCACTTCCCAGTGTATTAGAACTACCTTCATGGGGGAGGACCTATCCCCTTGAAGCCATAAAACACCACTAGGCCAAGTACAGGTGTAGTACCATGGTGCACTATTTGCCAAGTTATGGGGAAACATGCGAAAAACAATTTTCATTTGCTACAGAAGTTTGTGGGTAATGATGAGTGCAACTGTCGAAGTTATGAATTGATGATGGACATAACACCAACATATAGAGTACAAATGGAGCCTTTTCCTTAGGATCAAGGCACAACTGGAGCACGTGGAGGGTTTCAGGGATGAGGAAGAGGACAAGGAGGAGGAGCTGGAAGAGGTCGTGGCTAGATCATTTTTTATAACGGTGGAGAACCAGGTCACTTTGCGTGGGATTTTCGTAATCCAATGCACCCCTCATGTCAATATTGTCGCAAGTTGATCATGTCATAGAAGATTTCCCATGCTCTTCGCAAAGATGGAAGAAAAGAAGACTCAGACTCAACAACCTACCTAGAACACCCAGATGATGATATTTGAACTGCGTGGAGAGGGTCTTAGTATTAATATTGTCACCCGAAGTGGCATAACTACCCAGGAAGATAAAGGGAAGCAACTAGAGGAAAATGTATGGGTTAGCAAGGCTGCTAATAAGGAGACTAGATTTGATGTAAATAAGGTAAAGGAAACATTTATGGAAGCAAAAATGAGCTTCGAGGATGCAAGAGCTTCTACTTCAAGAACTCAAAGTACGTGCATGGAGAAACCTAAAGGAGTCAATACCGTGCCAGAAACAGATCCCTCATTGCTGGCATATTTCTTTCAAACCTTCATGAAGCTCCTAAGGGATAAAAAGGTAGTAGAGGGACTGTAAGAATTGATAGATAACTGGAATGGCAAGAATAGGTGCAGTACATAAGGTGGACAAAATCAAGAAAATGACTGGTCACAAAATGAGATTGAATCCCTAGATTGGAGAATACAAAATGGACCAGGTAATTCTTGATTTGGGGTTTGATGCAAATGTTCTGCCAAAGAAAACTTGGGAATGAATGGGAAGAGTAGTGCTATAGTGGTCTCTGATCCAACTGAGAATGGAGAATCAACAAAATATTATTCCTCTAGGGCACCTAAATGGAGTGATTGTGGACATTGAAGGGGCACGCGCCGTAGCTAATTTTGAAGTGATCAAAATAATGGATGATAGTAACCCATACCCAACCTACTTGGAATTGATTGGGAATTTGATATGAATGTAGTCATCAAAATGAAGAAGCACAGTATGACATTTGAAAAGAAAGAACGAAGCCATTGCATCTAGCCAAGGGTGCACGATATACTGAACCAATTCACAATTATGAAGAGGATGATAATATTGAGTAGATCTATAAGTTGAATATGTGAGATGAGATTGGATCAACCCTATGGACAATGGGTGAATTATGTGGGATAAGGAAAACTCCTGCAATTCAGATCTAGATGAGGAGATCAAACATTGGAAAAAGAGGTTGCATGAGGTATCATTGTTACGATGCAACAAGATTAGAAAGTCACTCCAATGTATCACCATTGAGTTATGTAACTTACCGTATTATGATGGTTTAGAAGATGTCAATTTATTTCTGGATAAATTTGAAAGAGATTTACTGGAGGAACATTGGTTCCAGGTGTTAGACATCATGTTGATAGCTACGCCTACTAGATGGTGCTTTGTATATTGGAAGGAATATCGACAGATGATAAAGCTGTGGTTTGTATATGCCAATACCTGCATTACGGATAAATACACAGGGAAGGACAATCTGCGCGAGCATCTTGCTTGATGGATGAAAGCATGGGGAGAAGAACCACATCCAGAATGGGTTCATATATTCTACCATACTTTGGATACGATTCCGATGCACTTGTATCTAGAAACGAAGCTGCGACATGGAGCCACAAAATGGGACGTTCTAAAGGAAAGTTTTCTATTAACTTTTAGCTTTGAAGATGGGTTTGAATTATTGATGAGGTGTTACAAAAAATCAAAGCTGAATATTCAGAATGCCTGAGGACCCTGTTGCTTGGGTACAACTAGATTGGAACATGCAGCTATGCCACATGCTCAAATGCTACAATGTAACCAATGAGGAAGGTGAATAAGATCCTAGGAAAATCAATATTCCTGAATCGGAAGGACAACGAGAAGTCGAAAGCCCAGAGGCAAAAGTTCCTGATATTTCACAGCCCTTGAAGACCAAGTAGGTGAATATTGGATTAGAAGCGTAGTCAAAGGTTACAAACATCGGTGACTACTAGGATGAAGATACAATGGACAAAGTCATGACACTACTACAAGAGTATCAGGACTTGTTTCCCACCATGTTCTCCGATTTGAAAGGGATAGTAGGGGATCTGAGTGCCATGAAGAGCACTCTAAAAATAGATGCAAATCTAGTAAAGCAACTCCCCTATCAATTGAATCCTAAGTAGAAAGAAAAGGTGCACGAAGTATTAAATAAGGTTCTTACAACCAAGATTATTGAACCTATCAAAGAATTGGACTGGGTTGGTCCCATGGTGGTTCAGGAGAAGAAGTCACAGGGTGAAAATCGGATATGTGTAGACTTAAGGAAGTTGAATGACACTTGCACAGTTCAACTCGCAAAGCTGAATGGAGAATTATTTTTGAGAAAATTAATGGGAGTCAGTTAAAGTTGTACATGGGTGATCCCGCCCCTATGCAATGACTATATGGTTGCAGGATAGTCTTAGTGCTCCAAGAAGATGCAAGGGAGCACACGACTATAAACTACACTACCAAAAGGAAGGTTGGGCAAAATGTTTGGGCTGTGGAACAAATTAAGGGTAGGCGTAGAGGAGAGATGCGATGAAGGTGATTTGCTCTGATGGTGGGTACTACACAACCTGGCCAAAAAGTAACTGTTGGAAGCATTGTAGTTGATTGGATGGCGATTTTTCCGTTAAAAGGAGTGGGGGGGAGGGGGGAGCATTTAAGATGCATATCTTTGGAAATTTGTTTCTGAAAACACATTAATGACAAGGAATTGGAGGGAACCAACATATTTGAATTTAAATTGAGTTATAAATATGGAATCTCGCTCCACATTTGAACAATTTTCTTCCAAAGAATTGGCCTTAAGTTGTTGTGTTTTCAATTGTCTTGAGAGCAGTGTTATATGTTTGATAAGGATTCAGAGAGAATTATTTCATAGCCAAGATTCAGTAATTTGCCTGATTGGCAGCATGAGATATTCCTTGAGAGAATGACTACAATGAAACCTAAGACAGAGCCTACCCAACCTGTACCTATAGGGTTGCCTACTACCATGCCTAGGTCAACAAGGACTTAGCCATCTACTTCCATGGCGATAGATAGGAAGCAAAAGAAGCCTAAAAAAGCATCGGTGTGGGAATCGCCATAGAAAAACCCAACTAAAATTTTCCAAAAGGGAAAGATGGATAAGTCCAAACAACCGACGGAGCCCCTAGACCTAGATGAGGAAGAACTGCGTGGGGGAGTAAAGGAAATTAACGGAGAAGAGGCTGAGCCAATAACTCTACTACCACCATATATTCCACCAAGAAAAGCCATGGCTAAAGTGCCTAAGGACCTAGATTCCATGAATTTTATGGTCTCCACACCTTTCATGCTAGAGAAGGTGTTATTTGAGGGAAATTTGTTGGCCCATATACGAAACATGAAAATGGAGGATTGGGACCTGGAGGACCACGAAATGTTTCCAAAGTTGGCATTGAGTAAGTACCTAAAGAAGGTCTACTATGAAGAGTTGGACATCACCCGATTTGAATCGATGAAATGGGTGGATGGAGTTGGGGACAAGGGGCTCCTAAATATGTTGTGGGTGCCACATTTCAGTCACACCACTATTAATACAGTCTGCGTACGCCAATTGTTGACATTGGTGCACGATGGGTGGCTCTAGTTGGGAGGGCCCATCCAAATTACTGATATGCTGATCCACAAAATAACATTGCTGCCATACCAAGGAGTGCACCCTATGGAGGCTTTCGTAGGAAAGTCGTAGGAGAAGAAGTTGTCGGACCAAATGAAGAGTGCTTTTGGTCTAGTCAAGAAGTTGCGTGGGTATTCCATTCAATCCATATTAGATGGCATGGTGCAGTTTGCTACACAATTCTTGTTTAGTAAGATCATGAGGAAGTGTCATGCCGGTGAAGTGCCACTGACAATCATCTCTTTGGCTCTGCAGTGCACCAAAGGAGTGCAGTATAACTAGGCTCAATACTTATGTCATGAATTTTTGGAGGACTGTAGAGATGCCCAGGATGAGGGAAAGTCATTCCACTATGTGTGGTTGTTGTTATTAATTGTGTTGGTGGCCTCGAGGATACTCGAAGAAAACCAATTCCCTTAGCAAGACTCAAACCTATCTGAGGCTGCGAAGTTCGCTTCACTAGGGCTATCAAAGACCCTGCATGAGTTATGGAGATGAAGATATTTTGGGTCTTGTTTGATTCAGAGCTAAGAATGGTGATTAACCAACGACCAAGGTTATCACCAAGTTTGCACGAGCAGTACATGAATGCCACAGATTTCAAGGCAAATTTCCATAATTTGCACATCCACGTAAAGAAAGATGCCAAGAGCATATCGAACAATTTGCCTTACTTAGTCGCAGAGGACAATATTTTAGGTGATTTTAATAAGTGACCAAGTGCTTGGATCACCCTTTCTGATGCCAGGCTAGGTACCAGTAAGACTAGTAAAGGTACAACAATGAAAACCACTGTGTAGACCACAACACAGACCATAACCACCACAACAACAAAAAATAAGAAGGAAGCACAGAAGGCTTATGCTTAAGAAAAGGAAACGCAACATAAATATGTTGCTGCAAAGGAGAAAGAAGATGCTATAAAGGAAAAAGGAGTTGCTGCAAAGGAAAAAGAAGTTGTTGCCAAGAAGAAAGAAGCAACAAAAGAACAGACTACATCGCAGGCAACCATAAACCTTGGCGAGTAAGAAACCAAGCATATAGACATGGATGAAGAGATAGAGGGAGAAGAGGAAGGGGGCGTAGGCTTGGAGTCCACCTTCATCATCAAGAAGAGGTAGAAATAGAATTTGACAGGGCCACACAAGAAGAAAAAATCAGATAAATCAGAGAGCGTGATGCCTTTGGTCCTCAGAGAGGGGGACCTAGATGAAACATGGGATGTGGTCCATGATGCAACGATTGATGTTTGGGGCCACTCTGAAGAGTAGTACCAAAAAAATCTAGGTAAGGTACAAAAGGGCCTGCGGGAATTGCAGGGCAAAATAAGTCTCATTCAAGTGAGCATGGGACATGTGAGCATGAAGCAAGTGAGCCTAAAACAAGCGAGCGGGTCACCCTTGGAAGAAGAACTTTCCCTAGATCTATGCACAATATAGCTACTAGAGGGGTCCCTACAAGTCGATTCAGTAGAAGGTAGGGCACACCTACTAAATATGAAGGACTTGAGTCTAAACCTGACTGCACTTCCTATTCAGACTCTACACGAGCTACACCAAGGGGTGTCAGACAAACTCAGGATTCAGGAACAATGCACACTATTGATCATTAATGAAGTAAAAACCAATAATGAGTAGATCTTTGAGGAAAAGGTACAAGACCTTAAGGAAAAGGAGGAGGTAACGGTGCGAAGTCAGCAGATGGAAGCAACTACTCCACATGCCTGTAGTGAGCTTCCCAAGCTCTAGTTTTTGGCAGAAGTGGTAAATCCATAAAATATTTAGAAGATAGCTGCCATAGTTAAGGAGTCATAGGAAGAAATCGATAAACTCAAGTTTGAGTTGTAGCTACAAATATTGGAGCTACAGCTTAAGTTGTAGCCCACTACCCCTCCAGAAGTTCGAGAGCAGTGCGAGCCTTCTATTAAAGAAGAGATGGCCACCTTGGAAGCTACAATCAAGGGCTGCACATAGTTCTTTGAATAGACCATGGAATTATGGACCTTGTGGCAGGAGGATTCAACTCTACAGAAGATTGAAGTGGACATCAGAGAGGAGTAGAGTCAGTTCGATGAAATTAGGTTGACAACGTGAACCTTAGCACCAGTGCAAAGGTTCACCATATTAGAGGAAGGAAAGCTCATACAGAGAAAAATTGATGAGCTATATCACAAGGAAGCCATAATATCTTCAAGGATGCAACCCTGGGTGGATGAGGCAAGTTAGCTGACACTATTAGTGCAAAGTAAGCTGAAGGCAATGCAACAGACACATAGAACCATGGGCCTTGCAGTTGAAAGCCCAACCACAGAAAAATTGGTTGAAGAAGTCCTCCAAGCTATTGCATAGGGGAAAAAAACCTATAGGTGTTAAATATTGAGTTTAGTGAGCTACAGGTGAAGATCGAGGCACCACCAGCAGAGTGACTCGAGGATGAGTCACGAATTTGTGTTGGGGGCCTGTTGGAACAGGGTCCCCTAGGGTCAATTTTGTAATAATTTTTGTTATCTTTGTAAAGTCTTTGCCTTTTGAGGAAGTAGAGCACGAAGGTCATTAGAACTCAAAGGGGCTTTAGGAAGTTCAAAGCCCCTTAGCATGTTAAAAGTTAAGATGTTTTTTGACCTGCCCATGGTTCACAAACCATGGTATTGTAATGAAAGAAGCTATATAAAGGAGTCATAGCGAGTCATAGGAAGTAGTTAATCATTGAAGATATATGTATGGGCAAGTGATCTAAGGTAGAAGAGTTTGTTTTCTATGTTAGGTGAAGGGGAAGGCTCCTACAGCTATGTCTGCAGAGACCTTGGTAAGTCTGTAGCTGAGTGCGTGGGCCCTTGCAACTGTGTGCATAGGGAAGAAAGAGTATGTAACAAAATGATTCAGCATAATAAATACTATTTTGAAGCAATACCTGTGTATCTATGCATTTATGTTTACTTTTGCATTTTATGTGTATTCGCTCTATTGTCTGCAATTATCTTAAGAAACACTTAATTGATGAAAGGACTAGATATGTTATATTAATTGATGTTATGAATGCTTAAAGAAATTGGCGTAGAGTTATGAGTTGTTATCTGTAATTTATCTTAATTTCCGAATTTCAAGGATTAGGGTTCACAAAGGTCAGAATAAAGCCCTAGAAGTAACAGAAACCCATTACACATACCTATGGATGCATAAACCTGGTTCTGTCATCCCCCAATACTACCTCGGATGAGACTGCTGCCTACGCTATACAGGTTGTTTTTGAAAGGGCCGACAATTTAGAGTTTTTTTGGTTGGTGCAACTAACTTTGAACCTAGGTCCAGACCCCCTTAAGCCAATGGTCATCAAACAAATTCCCAAATTTAGCTTGACATACTGATCTTGATGCTGATTTAATTACTCTTACCCTTCCTCTTGATATGTGTTTGGATGTTTCACAAATTTCTTCAAATGATAATTGGTATACATCACCTCTGCTCATGAGATCAAGGAGATCAATCCACTCATCCCTAATTGTTCTAAGTAAGAGGATTTTTAGTGTTTTAGATCCTAAATGGTGTAGTTTTACCCTCTTAACATTATACATGAACCTCTTTATTAGATCCTCAAGGCTTTCGTCTTCTTTTGATTCATTCTAAATATTTATTCTTTAATATCATGATCTTTATATTTTTCTACAAATATATTTTTCATATCATTCCATGATCTTATTGAATTAGTCCCTAAACTCATGAACAATTTAAGAGCTCTATCTTTCAATGTTGCTGGAAACAATCTTAATTTTTGAGTGTTTAATAAGTAACCATAATATCTACAAACAATTTCAAATTCAAAGAGAAAGTTTTTCGGATTCTCTAACCTTAGATAATGAAATTTTGGAAGAAAAGATGGAGGGATGTTCTTCATATGCACACTCACATCAGTATCTTGAATGAGAAATCCAAGAGGATATTCTTCATTGTCATCATCTCCATCCAATTCTTCTACCTATTATGTTGCCTCTTCTTCTTCTACCTGCAAACATGGATGTTGGTGTTGGAGATTTTTTTTTTTTGAATAAGAATGCTAATGCAATACAATTTTCTATTCTTGAAATGAAAGATGCCTAATGCTTTTTTTTTGTTTTTGCAGAAAGTAAAAAGAAATGAATCAACTAGGGAAGAAAATAATGCATACTTTGACACCTCTCCACCAATGGCACCATTGCAGCAAGAATGTTGCAACTCCTAAGGCTACCAACTTTAATTATCAACCCAGGGCTTGTACAAACTAAAGAGGTATCGACAAAAGGTATGTAGCATACATTGTATCCTTCCTTCGTTGTCATGATGTAATGTAGTGAATGTAATGAAATCAAATCCTAAACTAATTGCAGAAAGTGAAATGCTCGAAATGGAAAGCTTAACCTATTGCAAGAAAGAAAATACAAGGAAGGAAAAACTATTCTAATTGCATAAATTAAAGGTCATTAACTAAAAAGGAAAGTCCTAAGTGGTTTTTTCCTCCTCAACCATTGATTTAGAGTGTAGGGGCCATAATTCAACCCTAAGGGACAAAAACCAATCTTTTTGAGCAAATCTGGTCAAGTATATACATGTTTGAAGAGTGCTATAGGAAACTACAGGATGCTAAAAGATGTTATAATTCACCGAATGAACAAGATAATCAAATCAAAATTGGCTGGGAATTTTAATTTTATTTACTAGGACGTCTTCAGTCTCCATTCCAAGTGGAATCACTCAAAAATACCCTTGTTAACCCATGACAAAAAATCGCAGAAAATTACTAGTCTAAAATTTATAAATTCGAGAACTAGTGAGATAGTAAATCTATCAAACACCTAACCTAATCAAGTTCAAATGAAATGGGGTGAATTTTTTATTAATGGGATTTTTTTGTGATCTAATGCAATTGGAATCAAATCAATTGAATCTCATTAGAATGTCCTAAAAAATAGTAGACATTTACTACTATTTGCCACAAGGGACTTCCAAAAATTTAGATTTGGGAATAAGCAAAGTAATCCAAGTAGCTCAATGATTACTATCACCTTCCAAAGATGTTCCAAGGATGAAATTATGCTTTTTATCTTTCCAAATAACATGCTTCAACCATTTAACTGAATCCTACAACAAGAAATCATTAATACTAAATGCAGAAATATAAAAGAAGAAGAACAAAAGATGCATGTGAATAAGAAGTGAAAGGAAGAAAAGTAAATGATACAAAAGGGATTTGAGGCTCCTGGGATGGCCAAACCCAAGGAAACTTAGATTCCTATGAAGGATTCCAATTTTTAGAAGCTAAACATGGCACCAGTCTTCATTATTTCCATTAATACAATTACATCCCTGGAAGAAATGACAGTGGAGCTGCAAAAATACGAGTTCTCTCCACCAGAAGTCTAAGAAAATTCCCCCTAGAGGAAAATTCAACTTGGTATTTATAGAAAATTATTAGGAATCATTCCCTATGAAGGAGGATGTTTTCCCCTCTAGAATCCCTCTAATAGTGGATCTGGTTCCCAACACTAGGAATCTGAATTAAATGATAGGGATCACATTCCTAGATTTTATCAATCATTGGAGCTCCAGAATCTGTGCAATAATTTTAGAATGTCTTGCTAACTTATTATCCAATATTGATCCTCATACAGTAGGGAGAAGATCCCTAAATTATATCCTCCTCCAAATCTCCATAATCTACCTAATATTCTCACAATATTCTACAAGAATAAATAATATTAGGCATAAATATGCAATTATCCATAAACCTTCCTAATTAACTTATTAAAGTTAAAAATATGTTATATAATGCAAAAGGAGAGGTTTAATGTGCTGAAGGATGGTCAGATGAGGCTTAATGTATGTCTAATTTTGAGGCCCATCACTAGGATTAATCAAAATAGAAATAACTTGGTCACAAAGCTTACCGACCATCTCAATGATAGATTCCTGATGGTCTGCCTGCATGTTTTCCACAACTGCAAAGATACGAGGAATTCTATGATCAACATCACCAAATATATGCACCTCCTGAGCATTGTAGATCTGGGGTCTACCACCACTCTGATACCGTGGACAATCCCTCTTACGATGATGGTTACCACATATCCAACACTGCAATGGTTCCCTACCACTGCCTCTAGCTTGCTGCTGTCCATGTACTTTCTCAGTTGTATTGAACTTATTGTAAGGGACTACATTTTATTTCTCAATTTCATCTTGAGGTCTTCCTCGCTTTGGTGGCCATTTTCCTTTATCTTTATCATTTCTTTTCTAGTCACGCTTAGGCTCAACGTTGTGCTTCGACTGTTGATACCAATGTTTCAACTTTCAAATGGCCTCCTCAAATGATCTTAGTTTGTCGAACTCAATCCAGTCTCTATATGCTACTGGAAACCCACTACTATATCTCTCAACCTTAGCCTTCTCCTCCTTGAGGTGAGGCACATATCTCAATAACTCCAAGGCCCTGCTAGTATACTCATCATCTGTCATGGAATCCATATTCAACTCATAAAAATCCTTAGCTCTATCATCAAAGTATCTTTTCGATAAATAATTGTTTTTGAAGAGACTCTCAAATTCATGCCAAGTCAAATTTTCCTCACGTATACCTTTAACATTCTTCACATCTTCCCACCAAATATCTACTTTACCTATGAGACTGAAAGTGGTTATCTTTGCTTTCATGTTTTTTTAATAATTATGTAATCTGAAGAATTTCCTCATTCCAAGAAACCATTCCTTTGCATGCTATGATTTCTTCCTCTCTCCATCAAAGGTAGGTGGCTTTGATTTCTTAGTCTCATGTGAAAAGTATCCCCTATCATTCCTCCTGTCAGGATGATAATGATGACGATCATGCTGTATGTCTGAACCAAAAATAAAATAGTACCTGTGTCCATCACCTCTCCTATCCGGAGTGTCCAAAAACGTTCCATCTCTGATACTTTTATCTCTATCCGACCTATGAACACCATAAGACCTGCTACAATATGCCCCATTAGTTTTATCCTCCTGCTCATGGTTGATCCAAAGTGGTCCTTGTTGCTACAATTTTGACAAACTCTAAAGTAGTATTGCATTAACCTCTGCTTGTTTCTCTTATACCTGCATGATTTTGTCAATGTCCACCTTACAACTCCTTATTTGTTCCTTCAAGATTCTCAATGTATCTGTCAAATTAGAAGAGAGCCCAACACCACACTACTCATTCGATTCATAGGGAGAGACTTTGTAGTCTACCATATTGATAGCCATTTGATCTCTTTGTTGCAAGACATACTATTTAACCTAAACCAAATGACAATAAACCAACGTAGCTTAGCATAGTTCAGGGAGGATATCTCACCTGCAAGATCATCAAATCAGAATGATACATGTATAACATAATCATAATAGCATATAGATATATGATACATAAGCACATAACCATGTAACCTTTAGTCTAGCTAAAGTCCAGTCATCAATGCATGGCCATATCAACTACACACATACCATGACTACATGCATGACAACAACAACCATAACACTAATGTATACTTGATGACATGCAAACATTAGCATGCATAAGAAATGCGTAAATGACCACAAATAGCGTGAACACATATGATCAAGCATGAACGAAGATACTTGTAACCAAACATACAAGAATGATACATGTAACCAAACGTGCAATAAGTTAACCAAACATATGAGAATGTAACCAAGCATACAAAATGACACATGTAAGTGACATATAACAACATGTAACTAGTCATACACTCATGAAAACATGCTTCACATAATGACATCCATATTCCCATGGTGGCATCACTATGACCATGACCAACATGATGCATATGCAACAAGTACATAGACCACAAGGATGACTTACACATGTATAACCGATATGAATGCATGACAAACACATTCACACAAATAGAGTGTAACCATGCTCTGATACCAATATGTAACCACGCTTCTCCCACATATATGCAAGTAATTGTCCAACCAGGGTAAAAATGTGATGAGAGAGGCCACTATGAAGGGATTCAACCTCCTTGGTGAGCTTAAGGAAATGGAATCAAAAGAACACATCAACCTTACCTTCCACATCAACATCAACACCCCCAGGAGACATCTCAACCACTCATACATCCTGCCCCTTTTTCCGAATAATCTTCTAGACCTCTTGACCTCTAGATGGTCTCATGTTATAGGCATTCCATCATCTAGGGACCTCTGGATGCTCTCATAGGCCTGTAAGCCAGCGTCCAAGGAATTTTCCCAATAGACATGTGCCAACGTCCGTGAAATTTAAGGCACTTTTCTAGCCTATAATTCCAGTCAAAGCCCATAACTTTTTATAACTTTTAGAATCCATCAAGGACATGATGACAAGACTATTAAACCAAAAATCAACCTTAGGACTAGGCCTAACCATCCCCAACTAAGACTGCCATTTTGTCAAACACTTGGCATCAATGCAACCTATAGGTCTAGGATACAAGACAAAGCATGAATGACTGAAAACTCTTATGAAACATGGAAAGAAGGATCACCACCTTCTCCATTGAACTATTATAACATCAATTAGATCTTGCATCCATCAATTTAATAATTACAATTAAATACATGAAATAACCATTATAATAACCAATCATATAACAATGATTATAACTAGCATTAAACCATGTAAATAACAAGGATATAACAACCATTAAATACACATATAAACAAGTGCAAAAGCAAGATAACTTCCTTTCATTAATCATAGTCAAATCCAACTAGGTTCGGGGCTTCCATGTACCACCCAACCATAGACATGGTTGAACCAAATCTTTCTTTCAACTAGTCACCCCCGTACCATATTCCAAGCATGAATGTGGGATCTCATGGATAAACCAATCCAAAAATAACTAAGGGAATCCATATGTTAAACCATCTCCACCCTCACCAAACCCTAATCACACCAAAATCGGTGTTCCGATCACAACCAAACTGAACTTGGAATTCCATCCATAATCCATCTTATCCTTGAGGAATTTTACATATCCTTGTCTCTTAGGCTTTACCACAATCCAATCTTAGATAACTAGGCCCTAAACTAAGACCAGTCTGTCAGGATTTACGGCATCCAAACCTAGATCACTAGGCCCTAAATGAAGACTTGTCCCTCAAGCTTTACCATGTACCAGTCAAGGGATTCTTAGGCCTTTGGGAATGAATCTTGAGACCACCTCTACCTCAGATTCCAAAATCCATCTGGCAAACCAAAGCTAAAAACTAAGATAAACATCCCAACATACCATGGCATCTAGAAAAAGGCAAGGCTAGGCTGAAAATCGATATCATAACCCAACAAAGCCATGCCACTAACAACGAGAGAACCATACACCAACATGCAAAGCCATGCATGTCAAAACTAGCTAGGAAATCATACATGGAATATGTTACCTTCAAGTATTCCTGCTAAAGCTATTGATCCTTCTCTCCCTTCCTTGATCTTTGCTTTCCTTCCATTCCCTTTTCTTTCTTTTCCTTCCTTGATCCAAAGCTAGAATGCTCCAAGAAAACTCTAAAGTGACCAAGAGTGAGAGAGAGAGAGAATAATGAGAGATCTCCAAAACTTGAATTGACAAAAATTTACCAACTAAACCTCAGAGGCCTTTTTATTAATGGGGCCTCTATTTTCTTCATTTTCCTCCTCACATGCAACATGTGACCTTTGACCTTTCTTTTCTCCTAATTTCCTTTATTTTCATAAATAAATGTGCCAAAAATTCCTTTTTTCCTTTTAATGATTTTTCCTTTGCCTTTAGGATTTTCCTTAGCCAAAAACACATCCAGTGATTCAAACTAGGATATATTTTCCCAATATTCATCGTGGAATAAGTGTCCCTTAACTGTGGTCATATTTTTTCTTTATTAAATTTTATTACATGAACTTTTCACTAGGGTCGTTACCGTATATATCCATGATCAATATCAACGAAAAATCATAATTCTCTTTTAGGAGTTACCTCCTGGCCTAACACCTTCTAACCCCATAAATGATATGAACTCATCCACATTTATAGGAGTTTCTGATTCCATAATAGCTTTGATATTCTCTAGAGCCACTGCTATGCTTTCCTTGGAAACCATATTCCCCAAATAATTTACATCTGTCTCAAAGAAACTGCATACTAAGCTTGGCATACAATTGATGCTCTCTTAGTAATCCCAATACTATTGCTAAGTGTTCAATATTCTCTTCCTCATTCGTAGAATATATCAATATGTCATCAAATAATATAATAAAAACTTATCCAGGTAAGGAGGCAACACACTATTCATCAAGCACATGAAAGTATCGCGAGAATTAGTTAGACCAAAATGAATTACAACAAACTCATAATGCCCATACCTGGTCTCGAAAGTATTCTTGTAGATTTCCTCTTCCTTAATGTGTACCAGATGGTACGCTGATCTCAAATAAACTTTGTAAAACAATATTTATCCCATCAACTGATCAAATAAGTCATCAATCCTCAACAACAGATACATGTTCCTGATGATTACCTTGTTCAACAAACTCTAATCAATGCACAATCTATGAGTACCATCATTCCTTTTCATAACCAATACCGGTGCACCCCACAATGATACACTTGGCCTAATGTATCCTTTGTCAAGCATTTCCTTCAACTGAAACTTCAATTCCACAATATCTAGTGTGCTCATCTTGTATGATTCCTTTGATGCTGGTGTTTCCCTTGGTACCAACTTAATAGAGAAGTCCACCTTTTTGTGAGGTGGCAAGTTTGAAATCTTTGCAGGAAATACATCCTGTAGCTATTGTGAAATCAAGTACATTTTAAATACGTCCCCATCCTCAACATCCTTACCTTTATCACTAGAAATGTGCATTGCAAATAAAACACACACTTTCCTGTGACTGTGTTTTTCTTGCATAGCTGTCACCATTATAACTAATGTAGCCTTCTTCTTATCTTGCAAGATTCTTTATTCTCCATTGTCATCCAAGCACTCAATATCCTTGTTGTTGTAGTGTTTTCTTCTCAAAGATGTACAAAAAGAACCCACTTAAGATTGTTGATGACAAATAATCTCAACAATATAAATGGCTACTAAACATTGTAGATCTGCAACAACTGATAGAAACAAAACTTGCCAAAGTCCGGATCTATGCCACAATCATAGTTAAACAACAAAAAGAAAGAGTAATAACTCCAATCATCCAATGGAAACTAGATATGTAAAGAATAATTTTATTATAACACCTGTGAAGGGAACAAATAAATGTTACTAGTCCCCCTCTATGGGATGGGTTCTTGGCTATCCTCAAACGTTTTCAGTTTTTTGATAGAATCTCTCTCCTCTATAATTCATAAACGCAACAAAAATATGGTGTGCGGCATTGAAAATAATCAAGAGTGAATAATGAATGGAAAACCCTTCTATTTATAACAAAATATTGAGTTATCCTTGAATAATGAGCAATAATAAAATATTATTCATCCCATTCTTGGAATAACCACTTGGAATAATTTATTATATTTGTTTAGGAGGGAAAAAATATTTAAACTTTTGTTTAGAAATAATAAATAAATAAATGATTTATTTATCATCCCAAGGAATTAGTTAAGGAATAATAAATAAATACGGATTTATTTAATTATTCCTAAGGGATTTAGTCAAATTTAACAAAGAATAATAATTAACTAGTGATTAATTAATTATTCTTGGAGAAAAATAAGATAATTAATGATTTATATGTTTATTTTTCATGATTGGGTCAAATATGACAAGGAATAATAATAAAACAATGGTTAAATTAATTATTCCTAGAAGAAAATCAAATAAATAGTGATTTATTTAATTATTCTTCATGGGTTTAACTATAAATTACTTAACAAAGGTGTTTTATTAAGTAATTTCTCACAGTGAAAGCAATTTTACTATGGTAAAATTGGATTTACATGGTGTACTTCGATCCATCTAGTAAATTAGGCTAGATGATCAATTTTTTGGTGATAACAGATTGACCCCCAATGTACAAGTGTTAGGAGCAAAACGTATGACCGAAGTACGTTGTAAAGAGACAATCACTAGACAACAGAGGGGAGAGAGAGAGAGAGAGAGAGAGAGAGAGAGAGAGAGAGACCAATGAAGCTGAATTAAAAGAGGATAGGGACAAAGGGGGGGAGACTAATGAAAGTTTGCTTTTATGTTATTGTACTAGACCACACTGAGGTGGGGGAGGCATACCCATACCCGCTGAGATAACTTAGTACAAAAATAATGGTTCACCCAGAAATATAAAACTGAGCAATGAAGTACATGCTGAATGGTACATGACATGCTGGTATAAGAAGCCAGAAAATAATACAATGCATCCCATATACATAATGCACCTGGTAAAAAAATGAGCCAAGACTGAATACAATAATATTTGATTACATGAGATGCAAAACCCCTTCCCTCAAGAAATGGGTGGAAGGGAGGGTATAACAACCAAAGGAGCCTTGCTGAATAGGGAAGGGCTCTGCAAAACTGCACAGATCATCTGAAGGAGATGTGCATGTTGTGGACACTGCGATCGGTAGGAACCACAGCCATCAATTCTACAGAACTGCATATGAGGTTGTAGCACAATAGGTATGCATCTGGGCATGTGGGGGGGTACCTGAAGGGCCATCCCCTCATGAGGTATGAAACATCTCGGACACACTCAGGAATCACAGGTACAATCTACTGCATCATTGGACCATCAAGTGTATGAATCACAAACATGAAACCACCAAGTCAAAGGGAAATAATGAGACCCTCTGCTCGATCCAAGGCGTCGAACAAGAATGGAAGCTGGAACCAAGATACACTGCCCTCTAAGCTGTTCATATGGAATAAATGAGTTGATGTTGACAGAATAGGGGTCGTGATAGATGAGGCATTGAGAATCCTCAACTGAAGTTTGAGGGGTAATAGTAATGTGACTGATGGACTAACACTAAGGATAATGGAAATATGGTATTGAGGGACAAACAAATGACTTCCTTTGTTAGAGCATAAAGTTCATGGTTGACCTGGCAGTGATTGACTCAACTCTAGAGGGGATGGGGATAGTATGATTGGAGGCCAAAATGGGCAACATAGGATGAACGATATGCAAATATGGAAAGAATGCTATGAAATGATATGATGGGAAATGGAATAGACTCCAAGAATGCAAGGGTGACTCATTGTGGATGCTCTGAACAAGGGTGACTCGATGACGCTACCACATAGATGAGGCCCGGTGGGGACCCTAAAAACATTAGTAAATGATGGTTACTTATGATGAAAATTGACATATGGTATGACAAGTATTAGGAGGAGGTGGACCTCAAAGTACAAGTGTCGCTTTATGACAAAATTCGATTTTGAGAGGCGACGAAGTGACCTTTCTTGGAAAAATGGTTTCCTGGTGAGGTGTCAAATCATCAAAAACTGAGGAAGATCCCTTATAATACTCAAGGAGATATTTCCAATGGTGCTGATGATTCTTCAAATAGATCTATGACCTAGTTGCAATGTGTGACAGAAAAAATGTGGGTTTTCCCTCCAATTTGAGAGGAGGAGAATGCCCTAAATCTTGTGGAGATCATGGCAGACAAACCAACCATTGGAATTAGGATATACGACTTTCAAGTAACTGGCCTTACTTTTCTAAAGATGGCATTAATGCTTCCTGGAATGATGGTTCCTGGTGAAGAGTCAAGGGAAAAGGAAAACAAGAATGAAATACTATAGGAGGTCTAGAATCACCTCACCCATGAAGTCAAACATGGGGACTATGTGGACATAGAGTAGAATATTTGAAGATATGGTATCAAAATTCTATGATATACGTTGTGCAAATGGCTCGCCAGAGAGGCTGGTAGGACAAACTATGCAAGGAATGTGAGGATAATCGACCATACCTAGATCTAGTGGGATCTAGGCCGAGACTTATTTTAATCAATTGAGAAGATGGCTAGGGAAAAACCATCATGCACCCAAGCATGGGATACTGATCTGGTATGAAAAGGTGGGAATAATGCCCCCCCAACAGGAGGAGTTTGTGGAGCGTCATTGTGTTCCGATTGCTTGAGAAATGGATTCAAGCATCTCGGCCCAGCTTGGCATGAGGTCCTCCAAAGGATATGTAGGGGCCTATGTGCCCCCCAGTATGCTATGGGCGTACCGCATACATTTAGAGCTATGGGCTCCAAACACTTATATGATACATAATATGATTATGAATTTTATATGATGATGATGGTTCTCCATTTGTTGAGTTATCTTTTGTGGTATGCATGTGTTAAATGCCAATCTAGAATGTTGTTTGCAATGGAATCTACATAGTGATTTTGGGTTCTAGGAACATGACTAAACGTAATGGTTTCAAATTCACATACCAATAGCTTCACTCATAGATATTTTCTAAATAGGACTTGGTTATGCACATGATACACACCATTCAATTGCATGACAAGTAGCAAGGAATCTAAACGAACATGAAGATGAAGGATGCGATGAGCAAGGGCATCGACTAAAAAACCTATCATGACATCATATTCGGTTTGATTATTGGTGGAAGATCCAATGCACACGTAGTTTGAAAGGACTAACATATGCAAGTGGGTAAAAATGGCCCAAGTTGTTGAGGCTAGATTTTAGGAGAAGCGACTTGCACCGTCGGCATGACCGATATATGGTGTGGATGATGGATCTATCGGAAAGGTGCAAAAGGCAACTAATGAGATGATGCAATCTACCTAACTTCATGGCAGAAATAAAGACATGTAAATCAAAGGGATGAGCTATGTGCAGAATTTCTTGAGGTAGAGCACATTGGGAGAATTAGGAAGGAAATGGCCTTTAAAATCCTCTGAAGAAATGCCCCCTTACTTAAGGGTAGGGGTTATCAGGGGTAGACATAGCTTCCATGGTGTCCTCATTAGGTTGAGAGATGGGCAGATGAGAGGAATATTGACTACATGATGCGGTGACATTACCTGGTGCATAAACCTGAGAAATAAGGTTCACATACACATCATCTGGAATGGTAGATGGTAGACTGGTAGATGGAGGATCTACTGATATTGAGACCTGGGATTCTGTTGAAGGAGGTTCGATAGAAATGCACGTAGAAACCTCAGAAAGGTTTTCTTGTGAGGAACTTAAGGATAACGACAGGGAAAGGATGTGGCCTGTGGTGTCCATCATCTCGACATCGGGGGGAGGGATCATAATGGTATGACCAAGGTCCCCCTATTTTGGTTGACTAGTGGTACTAGAATCCATGGGTAGAGGAATTGTAGATGATCCACTATGAGTGGCCTCGTATTCGCGAATCACCCCAAGGTAATCGTGAAATTCATCGAGACGAGGGAAACAATGGGAATAGTGACCATGATGATCACACAAGGCACAACGGTGGTTTGTGTGCAACATTTTGAGTTTCTTAGGTGGGCTTGGAAAGTTAACATGGATTTCTGGGATATTTGACTCAGGGAATGCTTCATGAACCAAAGGTTTAAGTTGAGGAAGTTCAGAACAATTGTTGGTGGCATGCCCAAAAACTTCACACAAAGCGCATGGATGTGATGATTTTGGGGATTTGGGGGCTAGAGAAGCTTGGGGAGCCTTGTCCTTAGGTTCTTTCCTCTTGGTTTTGCTCCCCCGTTCAGATGCTTTCGCAACAGGAGTGGGTTCATGTTGAGGTTGTGATGGAATTAAAGCAGCAGCAGGGGCTGTAGGGACTGGTTGAACTAGGGTCAAAGCATGATAAGGTCTTAGTTGACCAGGAGGGGTGCTTGTTGGGGGATCAATGTACCATACTGGGATCCCCAAAGTCACATTAGGGAGGACCAGCGAAGCCATGATAGGGACAGAAAAGACTCCCGGTGGGGGAAATAAGAAAGGTATCTAGCCTGTAGGGTAGTGTCCAAGTGGAATATCTCCTAGATGGTTAAGACCTGGAGGAATAGCTCCTGGTGGGAACATAGGAGAGGAACGCTAAAACAGAGGAGGTCCTGGGTGGGTGGATTTGGATGACTCGGCTAAGATAGTAACAACAAAGTGCTGAGGATTTTACTGTTGATCAGAGGTATTGACCTCATCAAAATCCATCATGAGGATCTGGTAGTCACCAGGGCTAGAAGGTTGGGGGGATGGGTTGTTTGACCTAGCTGAGGTTGAGCAGCAACAAATCCTTGCTGAGGGAAAGGATGGAGCACTGCTGGTAAAGATGGCACAGGATTCTAAGGTGTTTGACCTCTAGAAGTTGCTTGAGCTTCACACATTTGGTGCATATGGGGTAACAAAGGACACTCATGTGTATAATGGCCATGTACACCAGAACATGCACAAGGCTTGTTCATACAAATAACCTTGTTCTGCTTGGGCTGGCCTCCCTATTGCTGGTTGCTAGTGTTAGGCTAGTTACCTTGATCACCCTAGTTACCCATTAAGGGAATTTTGAGGTTGAAAATGGGCCTCCTAAGAAAAATGTACAACCAAATAAACTTTATAAGAACCAATAGGATTCAAGATGATGATGTCAACCATGGGGAATGATTCACCATTTTTGGAGTAAAAACGTAAAAAGTTTGAAAAATAATAAAATAATAAAACTACTTTTTCAACTCATATTTTCAACTTATCTCCTTAAGGTTTTACTAAAATTTCGAGTGGGAGTACTCGTTGGATGCAAAATTTGATTCCTCATCCAAGGAGTACCCATGTTACATACTTTTGATCAACCCTACTACACAAAAATGAGAAATACATGAAAACATGTGATTGCAATCACGTTTTTCATGTATTTCTCATTTTTCATGTAGCAAGGTTCATCGAAAGTATGCAACATGGGTACTCCTTGGGTGAGGAATCAAATTATGCATCCAACGAGTGTTGTTGCTTGAAATTTGAGTAAACCCATAGAGATATAAGTTGAAAATACAAGTTGAAAAAACAGTTTTTTCTTTTTTCCCTTTAAAATTTGATGATGTAATCTAATCTTGATTTATTATTTCCACTATTATTTTATAATTCCCTTAGGAGGCCCATTTTAGACCTCAAAAGTCCCCTAATATCTTTTTACCCTTCCCCTTATTCTTTTTTTTTTGAATTTGGGGGATTGGTAGCACTCTGTTGCGCAAAAACCTGGCCCTGAGGGGGAGGTAGATGCTCAGCTTAAGGATGCATGAGATGCTATGGCACTAATGCTTGAGGGGCTAGAGCGCTTGACTGTGCATAAGGAGGAGCAACAGTTTGGTAGATAGGTTGGGGTCTTGGAAACATGTTGCTAGCAGGAGGGGCATAAGTGTTGGAGGAACTGGTTACCCCCTGCGGGTAGCCATAAGTTTGCAGAGTATATAATGAAGAGTGTGAAAGAGATCCAACAATATCATTAGCGGGGTGAGATGCCCCTGTTGTATTAGTAGTTCCTGGATGAGGGAGGTATGGAATGATGGTATAGACATAACTAGATTATGCATAAACCATAACATATCTCAAAGCAGTCTAGAGAGCTTCTTCCTTGGTCTGAGGAAAATGGGACACAACGTCTTTCCCAATGGAGGATAAAAGGCTCTTAAGAAACCAATCTGATAGACGCAGTCTTTGAAATGCAGGGCATGACATGTGCTCCTCCTTTGACGCCACTCTTGAACATGGTTAGAAAGGCGAGTGGCAGAGGACTGACGAAATGTGGTCAATAGATCTGTACCAATGTCATATCAGAGAGGTAACTAGAAATATGAGCGGAATTCTTTAGCAAGCGTCATGAAAATGGAATGAGATGAGGAGGGCTGGTCTACATACCATTTTCCAGCATCTCCAGTGAGCATGCATTGGAAGAGATGAAGAAGAATGAAGTCATTGATTATGGAGTTGGACAAACACCACATGTGGAAGGATCAAACATGGTTGGTAGGATCCTCTCTAGCAATACCCTCAAAATTTGGGATGTCTGAGGGAAGCTTAGTCGGCATAGAGGGCCAACCAACATCATGGTGTATGGTGTGGTTTATTAACTAGTTAAGATCCGGTAGACTTAACTCAACCATAAAGGGGAGCATGGGCGCTACTAGAACGGTTCCTGAGACTATTCTGCTTGATGTGACCACCGGTATAGAACTGGAGCCGACACCAGGTTGGGTTCCTGCATTGGTTGTGGGTCCAGACATGGTGACAATATGCGGTGAAGGAGGCTTAGAATGAGATGAGGAATTATATGAACCAGTAGAAGAGTCGGTATGGTGACTCAGAGGGCTATGAACTCAAACTCGACGGGGAGGAGTAATAAGCCAAAGTGGAAACTAGGGGTGAAGGCCTAATAGTCTCCATGACACATGCCTTGGTGGCGTAATGATGATAGGACACATGGAACATAGAAATGGTGGAGGGAGATCAACAATATATCTTTGTCTCGATGAGGGGATATAAATTTATTATGTTAAGTCTTGGCTTGGCAATGTAAAACAAGCACCCTTCACTTAAGGTGTGCTTGTGTGTGCAAGTGTATTAATTGATTAATCCCAGATCATGTTTGTAAAAAAGAAAAAAAAACTTGCTGAAAATAAAATAAAATTAATAACAGAAAATGAACAACAAAATAGCTAACTAAATCCCACCCAAACTGGGTTTGCAAACACTATACTTCTTGGTGGCTAGATCGATGGAAAATACGCTAAAACAGTCAAGAGATCTAAACGTCAGTGTGATTGGGATCCAGTGACTCTAATCTGCTAGAAAGTGGTGCAGCAACAACAAAAAACCAGAGAGGAAGACCGCTGCAAAAAGATAGGGAGATGGGTGAAACACCTAGGGCAACCAATGGGACCCTAAGGGAAATGACCAAATAAGTTTAAATATGAAACTATGGATGGTAGCAACCTATCTTAACATATCTGAAACGAAAAGGCATAGATTTGGAAAATGTGGCTGAAAGCACTGCAGAAACTTAGACTACTCACTCAGCTAAACTCCTCCTAGAAAGGTGGAAGTGTACCAAAAGCCCTAAGGGAGGCTAAATCCGACTTCGATGAGTTAAATAAAGTGGATCAAGGCCTAAGTAGCATGAGACAGAGGTCAAACACCCAACAACTAGTTCTCTTTAAAACCTAGAATCAGATTTGATAAAAACCCTAAAACTCAAAAATCGCAGGTACTGACTGTTTCTCTATAGGGATCTCACTTTTTGGGCTAAAAACTCCGATTTATGTTTTGTGGATCCCGGCTGGTAAATCTCAGAAAAAAAGTGCCTCTTTTGTTGTGGTTGGCTCTTGTGACCTGCGGAAATGACCAGAAAGCATGTGGAAGTCAGAAAGTGGCCTAGAGACTATCGCACTACTACCAGATTCTGATCATACCCATGGCCGTATTTGTAGTTCCTCTAGGTTATCTAGCTCGAACCAAATCACTTTTCAGTTTGCCCCATCTGATCTCAGCCATCCATTTTGCTGGTATGTCTACAACGAGAATTTTTCTCCTCCTAGACTCCCCCTCCCTGTAGATATGCTTGCCCTCTAGTCCCCCCAAGCTCCGGCATACTCTCTTTCGACCCCTCGTCCCTACCAAAGCAATCTGATGACCTGCTGCAGCCCTCCCTTCCTGACCTTCGCACCTGATCCCTGCTAAACCGATCCGATGACCAAGAACGACCCTCCCTCCCTAATCTCCATGCCTCGTCACTACAAAACCAGTCCGGTGACCAGTTGCTCCACAATCCAATTGGTTCCCATCTGAAGGGTTGCAGTTCACAATTTTTGAGGCAGCAATGGTTCTTCCTTCCGATCTCTTGGTAAGTGTCTGCTCCCGTACCTTGACTTGTCTAAGTCAGCTTCTTTTAATTCTTTAGTTGATAGTTCGCGATATGATTATTATATTAAAACCATTGATAATAGAACTACTATGTTTAATAATCACAATAGCAATAATAATATTTATAATAATATTAATTATAATAATAGGTTAATTAATACCATGGACAATAAAACAATTAATAATTAATAATAAAATTAATAAAAATAACAATATAATAGTAATAATAATATTAATAATAATAATATGTTAATTAATACCATGGATAATAAAACAATTAATAATGATAATTCAATTAATAATAATATATAATATATAATATATAATAATAATAATAATAATAAGATGATGGTGTTTTACATATAAATATTAGTTACGATAACAATAAATATGCGAATTAGTATAACGAGTCAAACCATAATAATTAGTACTAATAACACAAAGTATAATAATGGTTGGGGTATTCGAAGAAGAAGAAGAAGAAGAAGAAGAAGAAGAAGAAGAAGAATAGTAGTAGTAGCAGCAGTAGTAGTAGTAATGATAATAATAATAATATTATATTAAATAATAATAGTAAATTGACCTATACTAGTAGTAGTAGGAGGCAACATTATATTGATCCGAAAGATAATAACAACAACAACAACAACAACAACAACGGGGTTGCTGGTTATATTAAGAATAATAATAATAATAATAATAATAATAATAAGCTTCCCCTTCTTTCTAGGAATAATAGGGTGGTGAATATTTCCTCTTTTTCTTTTTCCCCTTTTGTCTTTAGCCTCCTTGAGAGAGTTCTGAATTTTTCCCTCGCCCCTAGAAAAATTCCTGTTGAAGACATTATTTGTGACGTAGAGTTTGGGATTAGAACTTGCCAGATAATATTAAGGACACTATAAGGCAAGACTGCGCTGTAGTCCTCAGGAAGGCTAAGCCCCCTAGATGCAATATTCGTAAAGCTGAGTTGGAGGCCCTCAAATCCTAGAACCACAACAAGGACATCGTGGTTCTTAAAGCTGACAAAGGTGGGGCTGTTGTCATCCTAGACAAGCAGGATTATCGCCAGAAGATATTGGACCATCTTTGTAACAGTGGAAGCTATAAAAAACTTAACAAAAATCCCCTAAAAAAGATCTCCAAAACTGTCACTCTTGTGATTAAATCTAGTAATTCTATGGTTCCCTTTTGCCATAAGCTTATTGAGAGTAGCCCCATCGCTCCGTGAATGTATGGTCTTCAAAAGATTCACAAAGAAGGGGCTCCCCTGAGATCCATTGTCAACACCATAGGTGGTCCGACCTACCACCTAGCTAAGTACCTAACGTTGAAGCTTAGACCCCTTGTTGGCCTCATAGAGTCGTTCGTCAAAGACTCTTCATCCTTTGTAAATGAGCTTAAAAGCATAAAGTTTGACCCTAAGGATATTCTTGTGAGTTTTGATGTGGTTTCCCTTTATACTTGCATTCTTATAAAGGAGGCCATTGAGGTCATCAATTGCCTAACTGATCCAGATATCACTCATTTGGTCAAAATTTGTCTCACCTCGACTTTCTTCAGCTTCGAAGGAGAATTCTATGAACAGACTTGCGAGGTTGGTATGGGCTCCCCCATGTCCCCGGTTGTTGCTAAATTTTTTATGGAAGACTTTGAATCTAGAGCTCTAGCCTCTTCCTGTCTCTTACCCAAGTTATGCAAGAGATTTGTTGACGACACGAGTGTCATCTGGTCTCACGGCCAGGAAAAGCTGAATCTATTTTTCCAGCATCTCAACAATCAATCCCATTCATTAAGTTCACCATGGAACAAGAAGTTGATGGAAGTTTGTCTTTCCTTGATGTTCTCATTTCTAAGAATGAAGATGGTTCTTTCTCCCACCAAGTGTTTAGGAAGAAAACCCATACATAGCAATATCTTCATGCCAACTCCCATCATTTCCCTACTCAAAAGATGGGTGTCCTCGACATGCTTGCGACTCGTGCGCTTAGTATTTCCGAGGAAAATAACCTTGATAAAGAGAAATACCATCTTCTTAATGTGTTTGTTAATAATGGTTATAACAGGAAACAAGGCCTGAAAGCTTTCCCAAAACCCAACAAAAGTCCCAGAGTTAAGAAAGGCCCTAAGGATAGGGTATCAGGGGTTCATCTCCCTTTCATCTAGGGGACCACTGATAAGATTGTGAGGATCCTTAAGAGGCATGATGTTCCCTATACCTTTAGATCCCTTAACACAATTCGTAGCTCCCTTAGGTCAGTAAAAGACCCTATTGACCCCAAGGACATGAAAGGTGTCTATGTTATTCCTTGTTCATGTGGGACCCCCTACATTGGTGAGACAGGGTGCTCCATTAATCAAAAGATTCACGAGCACTCAGCTAACATAAAGCATGGGAGGACCCATTCTTCCACCTTGGCAGAACACGCAGAAAAGACTAAACAACACATCTGTATTGAGGAGGCCTATGTTATTGCTATGATTGCCCCTTTTCATCACCAAAAATTTACGGAAGCCATTGAAATTGAAAAGATGCCAAGAAATCTCAATAGGGATGATGGCTGGAAAATTAGCAGCTACTGGATCCTTGCCCTTTCTTCTCAGCCCACCCCTCGATCCCCGCCGCTTGTGTTGTCTTTTAGTAAGTTCATCGTTGCTCTTCGATTTCTCAACGATTTTTTTTAGTAATATTATTTATTTTTTCTAGTTACCTTCTAGATTAGAAATAAGAGCAGATTGGTTTGATTTTATTATAATTCCTTTTTAATTAACCTAATTATTCTTATTTACTTATAACAACTATTAGTATTATTATTTAGTTATCATTATAACTATTAGTTATTATTATTATCTAGTTTAATATTATAACTATTATATTTAATAACTATTTTTCAATAACTATTAATAATCATTAACAATCTTTCTCCTAAGGGTTATAATTAGACACATTGGATTATTTAACTAACTACATTAGTTAATATTCTAATAAACCATTTAGTCCAAATACTATTAATACTACAATATTAAATTTTTATGCCTTTCAATTAAATGAGTTAATTATAAATATTATCTCCTTTCTCCTCGGGGTTGTAGTAGAAATGATTAAAAGCCATATTAGTTATTCTTTTAATAAACCTTTACTACTTATTCATTGATAATATTAAGAGTTATAATTAAATAAATTGGGTTATTTAACTAAATAAGTTAGTTATTCTTCTAACAAATTATTATTTGACTTACTCCATATACTTTTTATATTATAATATTAATGTTTGAGATTTAAATAAAATATATTTAATTAGAAATATTAACTTAACTAGTAATAATATGTTCTTTCTCCTAAGGGTTAGTAGTTGAAATGATTAAAAGCTATATTAGTTTTAATATAAACCTTTATTATTTATATGCTATTAAAACTTTTTATCTATATACAAATAATAATTAAATACAATCATTGATAGTAATAAAATTAACATAACTAACTTATAAATTATCGAAACTAATTCTCCTTATCCCTATCCCCTGGTCAAGTCAAGTCAAATACAACCGTTGTCCCTGTCCCTTGGTCTAATCTAGTCAAATATAGTCATTTCCTAGTCTATTATAGCTATTTCCTAGTCAAATATAGTTGTTGGATGATCTTCTCTCTCTCTATTTAACATGCAACCATGATTTGGTTCTTCAACTTGTCCTGACAATGAACCACACTTGTTGGTTTGAAATGCGTTGACAAATGATTGATAATGTGATTTACATTGAAACCCCTATCATAAACATTAATAGAATTGAAAAAATAAGAAACCTTAAACTAAAAACCGAAGGTCACCTAGGTTTCTGGATTTGAAGTATAAAACCCAGTGGAGTCACCAATTTTGTGATTGACAACAATAAAAAAATCCCTAATGGAGTGGCCAATTTTGTTGTAGTGTTTTCTTCTCAAAGATGTATGAAAATAACCCACTTAAGATTGTGGATGAAAAACAATATCAACGATATAAATATCTACTAAACATTGTAGATCTGCAACAACTCATAAAAACAAAAAGAAAGAGTAATAATTCCAATCATCCAATGGAAACCAGATATGTAAAGAATAATTTTATTATAACACCTGTGAAGGGAACAAATAAATGTTACCAGTCCCCCTTCTACGGGATGGGTTCTTGGCTATCCTCAAACATCTTCAACTTTTTGTCTCTACTCTATAATGCATAAACCCAATGAAAATATGGTGTGCGACAATGAAAATAATCAGAGTTACAACAGTGAGCGCAACAATGAAAATAATCAAAAGTGAATAATGAATGGGGAACCCTTCTATTTATAACAAAATATTGAGTTATCCTCAACTAATGAGCAATAATAAAATATTATTGATCCCATTCTTGGAATAACCACTTGGAATAATTTATTATATTTGTTTAGGAGGGAAAAAGTATTTAAACTTTTATTTAGAAATAATAAATAAATAGATGATTTATTTATCATATCAAGGAATTAGTTAAGGAATAATAAATAAATAAGGATTTATTTCATTATGCCTAAGGGATTTAGTCAAATTTAACAGAATAATAATTAATTAGTGATTAATTAATTATTCTTGGAGAAAAATAAGATAATTAATGATTTATCTGTTTATTTTTCATGTTTGGGTCAAATATGACAAGGAATAATAATAAAACAATGGTTAAATTAATTATTCCTAGAAGAAAATCAAATAAATAGTGATTTATTTAATTATTCTTCATGGGTTTAACTATAAATTACTTAACAAAGGTGGTTTATTAAGTAATTTCTCACAGTGAAAGCAATTTTACTATGGTAGAATTGGCTTTACATGGTGGACTTCGATCCATCTAGTAAATTAGGCTATATGATCAATTTTTTGGTGATAACACTTGTCATAAAAATCTACTTTGGTCCTATGAAGATACAACCAATCCATACCCAACATCATATTGTATGATCCCAATAGAAGCACATTCAAATGCACTAATGTAGGCATACCATTCAATTCAAATGCACAAGATATTACCTAATGATGAACTATTTTCTTTGTACCTGTAGCCAGCTACACTAACCAAGATTCTGCATCTACTTATTTACGCAAACGACACTTATCCACTAGGTCAGGATTAACATAACTATAATTAGATACAAGGTCAATCAAAATAGAAACACATTTATCATAAACCTTGCCATCCATATCGATAATAGATGTCTGGTGATCCACCTACTTGTTATCCAGTGCTGCATAGATCCGAGGAATGCTATACCCAACATCCTCAACTGTCTTCTCTTCTTATGCACTATAGCTCTGAGGCCGACCACACTGATGTGACATAAAATACTTCTTGAGATGCTCCTTGCCAAATATCCAACACTGCAACTGTCCCTTACCGTCACCTTTATTCTTCTACCCTCTAGGATGTGACCCATGTCCCTATCAAACTATATTAAACTTCTTGTGAGGAACCATGTTCTATTTCTCACTTGCATCCTTAGGTCTTGTTTGCTTTGTTGGCCACTCTCTGTTAGCTTTGTCTTTCCCTTTGAAACATTTATGAGACTTTGTCTTATGCTTCAATTTTCATAACAGTGTTCCAACTTTCCAATGGCATCCTTCAATGACCTAGGCTCATCAAAGTCAATCCTATATTTGAATGCTACCAACAACCCATTGATGAATCTCTAAATCTTCTGTTTATCCTCCTTAAGATAAGGCACATACCTCAACAACTCTAAGAATATGCTAGTATACTAATCTGTCATAGAACCCATATTCAAATCATATAACACCTTTGCCCTATCATCATAATATCTCTCCAATATATACTTCTTTTTGAAAAGTCTTTCAAACTTTCTCCAAGTCAAATCCTCTTTCCAAACACCTTTGACATTCTTCACGTATACCCACCAAATGTATGCTTTACCTTTAATACTAAAGGTAGCTATCCCGACTTTCATGTTCTCTAAATAGTCATACAATCTGAAGAACTTATTCATCCCAAGCAACCAATATTTTGCATCTGTGACTTTTTCATTTATCCATTAAATGTAGGTGGCTTGGCTTTCTTGAACTCATCCATAAAAAATCCCTTGTCACTCCTCTTGTAAGGATGACAACGATGATGACCAAGGTGCCTGTCTAAACCAAACCTAGAATAATGCCCATGTCCATTGCCTCTCTTCTAATGTGTATCAAAGAATCAACCATCCCTGTTCGATCTGTTCCCATCATGAGATCTTCTACCATAAGCTCCATTAGTGCTATCCTCCTATCCATAACTAATCCTACACATTCCCTCTCTTTGCAGGTCTGACAAGCTCTGAAGAATCACTACATTGACCTCTGTTTGTTTCTCCTATGCCCTGGTAAGTCTAACTTGTGATAAATGATTTTGTCATTTCTGCTTTGCAAATTCTTATTTCTTTGTTCAAACTTCTCAAAGTGTCTGCTATGTGAGAGGAGTACTCATGACCATGCTTCTCATATAATCTATAGGGAGAATCTTGTGAACTATTATCCACCATTTTTCTAGTTAGCTTGGATCTTCTTCTTCTTGAAGATATATGTCAACTAAACCAAAATATAAAAATAACTAACATACCTCATTATAGTTCAGGGGAGGATATCTCATCTGCAAGATCAACCAAGTTAGCACAATACATGTATAATAATAATCATAACAATATATAGAAATCACCCCAATTGTCATCCAAGTTACCATGCATGATGTAACAACCTATAACACTAACAAGAAATAATGCATGCAAAACAACATATAGACACTGGCATGTATAACGAACACATATATCACTGACATGTTTGCATGACAACACATCCCACCCATCCAGTCCAAGGGGTGGACCATGCTCTAATACCACTCTGTAACACCCTCCTTTCACATTTATCCAAACTAACCGGTCCATTAGGATAAAAATGTGACAAATATTTACTATGATATGTTTCAACTCCCCATGTATAGTTAAGGAAGTGGAATCTACACACCAGAAGCCAAGGGCTAACCAAACACTATAGGTGTCTAATCACTAAATCAAATTCCTTTTTAACTGAAATAGATGCCCATTCACTCCCATGACAAGCCCTCCGTGCAACTAAAACCATCCAGTCACTCCCACAATAAGGCCTCCATGCAACTGTAGTATTTTTCAGGCAATTGTGTGCCAATGACACGGAAATCTGAGCAACTTTTTCAGGGTTAGGACTCATGCCTCTACCCATAACTTAATGAAATTTTCAACAATGATAAATAACAAGAAGAAAATGCTTCTAATGAAAAACTTGAATAAGGTCCTGAATTGACTCATCCTCACCATGACAGGAATTTTGTCAAACACATCATGACAATGTAATATAGAGGTGATAAAAACACATTTGAAGGCCTCATACTTATCTAAGATTCATCAATAAATTTTAATGCCCTATCACAATATCTTCATTATCATCTATTAGCTCATACATTCATTTACATTTCATTTACTAATCAAAACACGATGAGAGCCATAACTCAAGTCTATCATAAAACCATGCTTATAACCAACATATAATCAGAATAATAACAATGAGACAACAACCATCAAAGCCACATAATATAAGTACATTTAATCATGAAATACAAGAGGAAATGACTCTTATTAAAATATGCAAAATCCACCCAAGTTAGGGACGTCCATGTACCACCCAACCATAGATTGGGTTGAGCCAAACCTTTCTTTCATCCAATCACCCCTATGCAATATTACAAGTATGAAAGTGGGTCTGAAAAAAACCAATCAGGGCTTCTCACGCTTTGCCATGTATCCTTCCATTACCAATCAAGGGATTTCTAGGATTGAAACCCTAAAATATACCACCAGGATTTACCATGTATCCTTCCATTACCGATAAAGGGAATCATAAGCCCAAACAAAGAAACATACACTATAGGCTTTACTCTAATCCAAACTTAAGAAAACTCAACCAGAAGTAAATACTCTTCCCACCTCTACTGCTAGTTCATAACAAAGTTCTCAACATGTCCTCCAAATTCTTGTTGACCATCTCTGTCTACCCATCTGTCTGTGGGTAATAAGCTATCCTGAAGGCCAACTCTGTACTCAAACCTACAAATAACTCCTCCCAAAAGATGGAAGTGAACTTAGCATCCTTGTCTAACATAATATTCTTTGGAACACCATGCAACCTCACTATCGCCTTGATAAAGACCTATACTACATCAGTAGCTGAATTCAAAAACTTCATTAGAATGAATTTTTCTACCTTTTTCAACCTATCAACCACAACCATAATATAATCATGCTTTCTATATTTCCTTGGAAAATATGTAATGGAATCCATGGAAATGACCTCCCATTTCCACTCTGGAATCAGAATTGGCTGTAGTAGACCACTTAGATTATTACACTCTTGTTTTAACTATTGAAAATCCATACATCTACCCACAAATTATGCCACTTCCTTCTTCATATTTGGCCAATAGTAGAACTTCTTCACCACTGTGAATGTCTTCTAGTAGCCTGGGTGATCTGAATACTACTTAACAATAAATTCCCTCAAGATAAGCTTCTTGAGCTCATTGTTTTATGGAAAATCAATCTTGTCCCTAAATCTGACTAAACCATCAACTGTGAGATGATAGTCCACATCCTGATACCCTGCTATTGTAACCTGTGCCTAAGCTCCCCATACCTATCATCCTACTATCTTACCTGTAAGATCTGATCCTCTAAATTTTTCCCATAAGATCATATTCAACTCTTTTCTCCTTTCCATTAATGTACTGGATCGTGAAATCAAACTCACTTATCGTGGCGAACCATATAGATTTCCTGAAATTTAGATTTGTTTGGTCAAACAAGTATCTCAATCCAATTTGATCACTCATCAATATGAATCTCCTACCAAGAAGATAATGCCTACACTTATTTAATGCATGGACAATCGATGCTAACTCAAGATCATGTGTCACATAATTATGCTCATGCTCATTCAATTTCCTTGATTCATAACATACCACCTATCCATTTTGCATCAAGAATCCACCAAATCCTCTTTTGCAACCATCTATACACACAAAAAACTCTTTATGCGGATCCACATTCTTTATAACTGGAGCATTTGTCAGCATCTGCTTCAACTGCTCAAAACTTGCTGCACATTCGTGTACCATTCAAATTTCTTCCCTTTTGGATGCAATGATGTGATAGGATATGTAATCCTCGGAAAGTTCCTGATGAACCTCCGGTAGTAACTTGCTAACCCCATAAATGATATGAACTCATCCAAATTCTTAGGAGTCTCCCATTCCATAATAGCTTTGATATTTTCTAGATCGATTGATAAGACTTCCTTAGAAACCACATGTCGCAATAATGTACCCCTTCCAGAAATAAACTACATTTACTAGTCTTAGTAATCTCAATATTGCTGCTAACTATTCGACATGCTCTTCCTCATTTTTAGAATATATAAAGATGCCATTAATGAATACAATAACAAATTTGTCCAGATAAGGATGCAACACACTATTTATCAAGCACATGAAATGAGCTTGAGCATTAGTTAGACCAAAAGGAACTACGCCAAACTCATAATGCCTATACCTAATGCGGAAAGAATTCTTGGAGATGTCCTCATCCTTGATGCATACCTAATGGTATCTTGATCTTAAATAAATCTTCAAAAATACTGCTACTCCCTTCAACTGATCAAACAAGTCATCAATCCTTAGCAACAGATACCTGTTCTTGATGGTTACCTTGTTGAACTAACTGTAATCAATGCACAATCTAAGAGTACCATCCTTCTTTTTCATAAACAATACCGATGTACCCAACAATGGTACACTTGGCCTAATGTATCCTTTTTCAAGCATTTCCTTCAACTGCAACTTCAATTCCATTAACTTTGGTGTGATCATCTTGTATGGTTCTTTTGATGGTGGTGTTTCCCTTGGTACCAAGTTAATAGAAAGTCCACTTCTTTGTGAGGCAGAAACTCTGAAATCTTTGCGGGAAATACATCCTCAAATTGCTGTAAAACGGGTACATTTTCAATACCTATGCATCCTCAACATCCTTACGTTTAGCACTAGAAATATTCACTACAAATAACACATACACTTTCCTGTGACTGCGCTTCACTTACATAACCATCACCATTCTAATTGATGTAGCCTTCTTCTTACCCTACAAGATTCCATATTCTCCATTGTCATCCAAGCACTCAATAGCCCTGTCATAATAATCTACTTTTATCCTGTGAATATACAACCAATCCAAACCCAAAAACATATTGTATGATCCCAACAGAAGCACATTCAAATGCGTTGATGTAGTCATACCATTCAATTCAAATGCACAATCTCTTATCGATTAATTAACTCTTTTCTTTGTACTTATATCCAACTACACTAACCAAGAATCTTCATGTACTTATTTATTCAAACCAAACTTATCCACCAGGTCAGGATTAACATCACTATAATTAGATATAGGGTCAATCAAAATAGAAACACATTGATCATGAAGATTAATGTCCATCTTGATAATATATGCCTGGTGATCGTCCTACCTGTTGTCCAATGCATCATAGATATGAGGAATTCTCTACCCAACATCCCCAACTATCTACGCTTATTTTTCACTATAGATCTAAGGCCTACTACCCTGATACGATGGAAAATCCTTCTTCATATGCTCCTTGCCATATATCCAACACTACAACTATCCCTTACCATCACCTTTATTATTCTACCCTCCAAGCTGTGACCCAAGTAGTTGTCCAACTACATTAAACTTCTTGTAATGAACCACATTCTCTTTCTCACCTGCATACTAAGGTCTTGTTTTCTTTGGTGGCCACTTTCCATTAGCTTTGTCTTTCCCTTTCCAACCTTGCTAAGACTCTGTCTTACACATCAATTGTCATAAAAATGTTTTAATTTCGGATGGCTTCCTCCATTGATCTACGCTCATAAAAATCAATCCAGTCTTTGAACGCTACCAAAAACCCAATGATGAATCTCTGAATCTTTGCTTTCTCCTCCTTAAGGTAAGGCACATACCTTAAAAAATATAAGAATGTGCTAGTAAATTCCTCATCGGTCATAGACCCCATCTTCAACTGATATAACTCCTTCACATTGTCATCATAGTATCTCTCCAATATATACTTCTTTTTGAAAAGTCTCTCAAACTCTCTCCAGGTAAAATCCTCTTTCCAAATTCCTCTAACATTCTTCACGTCTTACCACCAAATGTATGATTTATCTTTAAGACTACAGGTAGCTATCTTGGCTTTCATGTTCTTTGAATAGTCATGCGATATGAAGAACTTATTCATCCCAAGAAACCAAGCTTCTGCATCCTGAGAGTTATTCATTTATCCATCAAATGTAGGTGGCTTGGCTTTCTTGAAATCATCCCATAAATATCCCCTTTCACTCCTCCTATAAGGATGATAGCGATGATGATCTGTGCCCATCATGAGATCTACCACCATAGGCTCCATTAGTCCTGTCCTCCTGTCCATGACTGAGCCTAATCAGTCCCTCTCTCCGCAGGTCTGAAAGATTATGAAGAATCATTGCATTGATGTATGCTTGTTTCTCTTGTGCCTTAGCAACTATCTCTTGTGACTAAATGATTTTGTTGTTATCTTCTTTGCAACTTCTTATTTCTTCCTTCAAACTTCTCAAAGTGTTTAATATATAAGGGGATTACTCATCACAATGCTTCTCATCTAATCTATAGGGAGAAGCTTGTGAAATATAATCCACCATTTTGTTAGTCATCTTGGATCTTCTTCTTCTTGAAAGTATATCATGTTAGCTAAACCAGAATATAAACATAACCAACATGCCTCAACATAGTTTAGGGGAGGATATCTCATCTACAAGATCAACCAAATTATCACAATACATGTATAATCATAACCATAAAAATATATAGACATCACCTCAGTCGTCATCCAAGTTACCATGCATGATTTCACAAACTATATCACCAACTAGACACAGTGCATGCATAACAACATATAGACACTAAAATGTATTAAAAACACATATATCATGGACATGTATGCATGACAAGACATTCCACCCATCCAGTCCAAGGGGTGAACAATGCTTTTATACCCCTTTGTAACACCCTCCTCCCACATTTATCCAAGCTAACCAGTCCACTAGGCTAAACGTGTGACGAAGAGTTACTATGATATGATTCAACACCCCATGTATAGTTAAGGAAGTGGAATCAACACACCAAAAACCAAACTGACCTTCCCCAGGAGCTACAGGACTCCTAGGGGCTAACCAACCACTCCAGGTGCCCAACCACTGAATCAAATTTCTTTTTAATTGAGTTAGATCCCCAGTCGCTCCCATGATAAGGCCTACATGCAACTAAAACCATTGAGTCACTCCCACAACGAGGCCTCCATGTGACTGCAACCTTTATTAGGTAGTTCTATGCTAGCGACCTCAAAATCTGAGCCTCTTTTTCAGGGCTAGGATTCAAGCCTTTTCCCATAACTCAATAAAATTCTCAGGAATGATAAATAACAAGAAGGCAAGGCCTCTAATGCTAAACTTGAATAAGGACCTAACTTGGATCATCCTAACCATGATAGTAATTTTGTTAAACACATCATCAACATGCAATGTACATGTCATAAAAGCACATCTTAACCTAGGGGCCTCATACATATTTGAAATTTGTCAAGAAGGTATGATGTCCTCTCACAATAGCTACATTATCATGTATTCGGTCATACATTTACATACATTTCATTTACTAATAAAAGAATGAAGAGATCCATAACAAGTATGTCATAAAACCATGCTCATAACCAAAATAATAACAATGATAGAACAACCATGAAAGCCACATAATAGAAAGTAAATTTAATCATGAAATACAAGATGAAAGTAATTTTCTTAACATATGCAAAAGTCAACCAAGTCAGGGAATTCCATGTTCCACCCAGATTGGGCTAAACCAAATATTTCTTTTAGCCTATTTTAGCGGCTACAACACCCTCCAAAATTTTGGCATGCATCCAATTTCAGAGTCTCTGACAGTTTTACTTGATGTTTGAATACACTCAGGTTCACCCTGTGAGCTCGTGTGAGTCTTTGCACCCACCTTGCTTGACTGTTCAACATACAACTTTTGCATGTGGGTACAAATGTCATGCTTGCGATGATGTTCTAGTAATACACAAGGTCTCTGCTTCCTGTGTACATGTTGTGCTCACTATGTAAACATTCGTCCTGCTCACACATAGAGTCGTATACACTATCGCACAAGCATTGTCACGATAGTCCCATGATCAATTAGAAGTGCTGCACTTGTTGACTTGCACCTTTGGTTAGTCGTGTTGAGCACGTGTGTCTCGATGGTTTGATTGCTCTCGTCATCAAGTCATGTAAGTGTGTATTTGCAAGTTTGAGTATGCATCTTTTCACTCACTCACACACTTAGTCGTTTTACTGAAGTTTTGATGACCAGATCACCCTTTAACAACCAGACCTTCACCTTTCTATTGACTCAATCAACTATCACTGAAAACAACATAGAAGTACACATCAAGTCATTTCAAGCTACGCTTCTTGCAAGCTGATTAATCAACCCTCCTATTGGTCAACCAGAGAGTTTGACCTGGCAATCACCTCGAGACTGACTTCCCTAAAAAATTTCACAGAGACTGCAGAACATGCTCACTCCACTGACTGAGAATATTGTGGAGACGGGATGGAAAGAGACCCAGTGCCCATCCTTGTCTCCCTCAGAAAATTGTGTAGTTTTCTAGCCAACGCACCAGTCAACCAGTCGATCGTTCACTTGGAAAACTAAGCAGATTTCATGAGCAAGCCCTCTATTGCCCAACAATCCACTCAGCTCAGAAACTATGAAGAGGTGATTAGTAGGCTAGCCTCCTAGTATCAGAACAGTTTTTCCCGCCAGCAAATCCTAGCAGCCTGTTGCCAGTTTGCTCCAAGAATTGTGCAATTTTTGATGCCAAGCTCATGACAGCCTGCTACTAGTTTCCTCCAGGAATTGCACAGTTTTTGTTGCCAAGCTCTTGGTAGCTTACTGTCAGTTCCCTCCAGGAATCGCACAGTTTTTACTACCAAAATCTTGGCATCCTGTTGCTAGTTCCCTCCATGAATTGAGTAATTTTTGTTGCCAGGTTCCCGCTGCTCGCTCCTTCTAGAAATTGCGCAGATTTTGTCTGCCCAGCCTTCCTGCAGCCCAGATTGCTCCTCCCAAAAATTACATAGATTTGTCCTCCAGCTGAGCCAAACCTCGTGGATAGTCATTGTCGATCCAAATTTCTATTACCATCTCCCATTGACTTCTATGAAGTTTTCAATAGCATTTCCTAGAGCCTCCATCCCATCTTGAAGCTTGCCTTATGCATTTTCGTAACCTTGTCTTCTCTCCCAGTCACCTGCATTTGAAATGATCATGCATAAAGATAGACTAGGAGGTTTATGGATTTGATGTCGTCTCGTCACGAATGACTACAGATACAGGTACACAAACAAACATGACACAATGGCGGATGGGACGAACAAAGTGAGTACATGCAAGAGGACCTCTTCGTAAATGGATGAACAAACGATGCATGCAAAGAGATGTGCTTGCATACAGATGATCATGCAAATATTTGTTCACGGACGGATGGGAACATGTGAAGATGTGTTCGTAGACGGATGGATGGTTGAACATGCAGTTTTCACGAATGGATGAAACTGTCAAGCATGCCAACATAGAAGGAAGGAGCAACATGCGAATGAAACATCAAGAGAACCAAACACCCATTGAAGACTCCGCACACCTTGCGATGCAAAGGTGGAGCTGTGACACACCATGAGGACATCCATCACCCAACAACACTATAGCTCGACGTGCACATGAGCAACAACAAAAATGTAGCAACACTGTCATGTTGAGTCTTGTCATGAGTCATGTCATCCACATCTCTACTGTGGACTATACTAACATTCAATGTAATGTAATGTGGAAGTCTAAGAGACCCACTTTTCATATGAAGAGTCATGTAAAGTTGAAAGGTCATGGAAGTCAAACAGTCATGAGGGAAGTTGAACAACCACAAGGGTCAGTTTCACCCTTGGCTATAAATACCCCCTCATTTGTACATGCAAAGGGATTTTTCACCTTGGCTCCTCCCACATAGCCTTGAGAGTCTATAATATCTTCTTTGAGGAGAAAGTAGTGGCTCCAACGCCCTGCCCACAGGGTTAGTGATGTATGGTGTGTCGATGTGTCTTACAACTTTAGCTTAATTGAGAAGCCTGCTAACAGGCCAACATGTTTTCACACATGTGTTGTAACTGTTAGTAAGATTCATCTTGAACACTTGTAATGCATGTTATTTTAACCCATTTTTTAACACTTGGATTCATTCAACTATTCTAATACATATACATTAATGAAAATGTGTTGCATATACTATTAACATTGTCCTTCTTGTGTTGGTCACCTCCCAGACATGAGACTTAACCTTTCACATAAATTTTCTAAAATGACCGTTGCCCTCGCACAAATTTCCCGCTAAGTGTTGTACATGCAATATTCCCTTATGTGTTGTGACTACCACATCTATGTGGATTCTTCCTCTGAAAGTTGTGCACGTCCTTTTATGTTGTGTGTTCCAAACAAAGTGGGGTTTCCTCCCATCTGACTTGGGACTCACTCTCACCCTTCCTCTCTCCGATGAAAGAGCCTTGACACAAATAACACTATCAATCACCAGGAACACAAACCTCACTACTCGAAGACAAAGCAAATTACTCTCTTGTGCTGAAAAGCAAGAGCTAAGGCAAAAATTTAAGATAATGGCAACCAGGCCATCATATCGAATGGGACTTCCACACCAAACCGTGTGAGGTCTATTTGGGACTTCATACTGGGGTGATCCCATGAATGTTGGTGGGTCTAGCACCATCAACATTTCTGGTGCTAGAAGGAGGGCTACTAGTTGTTTATGGCTGAACATCCTCTCACACTCACTCATCAACCATCTAGTCAAGGTAGTGACTCACACTCTCCCTCACCTACATGTGACTCTTTAGTTGCTTACTTCTCACCTCCTAGGACTAAACATGAAATTCCATATCATCACCTTCACTCTGCTTGTCCCATCATCCACCAGTTCACGAAGGTAGTCAGACTGATCCCAGGAATAAATCATCTTCCATATGCATCAAGGAATACAAAAACCACTCCCACAGGGGTTGTTGTATCATCAGTGGAAGAATTATTTCTTTTCACACTTGAAGGATTGGCAGAAGCTGTAATCTTCAGACAGGGAAAAGAAGACACCCTCGTAATATTGGGCTCACACTTTGGTATAGGAGGCAGAGGGGAAGGAAACGAAGGATGCAGAGGTGGAGACAAACCAACAAACTCAGAGCTGGAACTGTCTTTTTCTAAAGAAGAGGAGGAAGACGAAGAAGAAGAAGAGATGGCTGACCAAAATCTGGAATGGATGACTCAGGGACCATTAGATCTCTTGGGTGCTTTGCAAAAGATGCTAAAGCAGATAGAGAGAATGAGCATCAAGTTCAACCTTGACAACATAGTGAGGGAAGAATACCATTTGGAAAACTTCTACCTGTAGTTGTAGACCTTTGAGGTATGGTATGATGATGTAGCATATCGATTGTTTCCATGTACCTTAGATGGTCATGCAACTGCATGGTCTCACAACCTTCTAGCCAACTCCATACAAAACTGGGGTGCGTTCAAACACATGTTTCTTGAAAAATTTGTTGATGACAAGACCCCAACCATGTTACTCAAAGAAGTGGGAAGTTTGGAGATGGAGGGGAAAGTAAAGGTAAAATACTTCAATCAAAGATTTATGTGCATATTGAACAATTTTGCAATAGACACAAAACCTCATGACTCCATCCCTGTTAATTATAACACGTCTACACTGTCGACCAACATTGCGTAGTTAGTCAAGCGAGCTGCGAAACCAACATTACTGGAAAATTGTGAAGAGGCCATTGTTGTTGAGAAAGACCTGCACGTGATTGGAGTCATCAAGGATGATGAACCAACAAAGGACTCTAGAGATGCGAGCATGAACTCCAAGGCGGTGGCAGGCAAAGGTAGAGACAAGGAAACAAAAGATATTGAAATGCTCACTCGCCTCCTCAAAAACTTGACAACATAAGTGTCTGAGCTTAAACAATGGAAAACAGACATTTCTGCAAGAAACCATCTATCTAGACAGACACAAGGAAGCATGTCATCAGGCAACAATCGTCTCCCTGCAAAAACTACGTAGAGCTCTATGTTCCAGCTAGATTGGTGCACAAATCCTGAATTATGTTCATTTCACAAAGATAGTCACCTAGAGACTTCTTGTTTATACTGGAAGCCAGTCACAAGCTCTGTATGAAGTCACACATTTGACATAGACAATAGTATGTAGGAATAACTAGGAGATATAGATAATAATGAAGATGTTGTACCTGATGAGGCATCAAGTTCTAGGCATGTGGTAAACATGTATTAGTGGTCGCGAGCAGCGCTAAAGACGAATGCCGAGAAATAGCCTCAAAATAAAAATGATCATTACAATCTTAGGGGTAAAGGGGCTCCCCTTACAGTTGGGGAAGCATAAGAAAATACAAGAATGTTTATGAGGAAGGTTAATACACCATCTATCCTAAAGAAGAAAACACAAAGCAACCTTGGGAAGATAGCGGCAGACAAGAATACGTCCATGAGCAGCAAACTACATAATACTCCACCAGAAAACACGAACATCAGTCTTACCCTTGACACCTCAGTGAGTCTCACCCCTTTGGATTACAACATTGTGGATGACATGAAGAAAAATCATGGGAACATCAGTTTTTTGAGTTAGCTAAGATCTAGAGTTAGCAGAATATCCTATTGCATGCACTGGGACAGACAACAATGAAAAACACAGCCTCCACTAGCAAGGGAGAAAACATACCTCCCATATCGCTTTCAACTATGCTAAATACACTCCATATGGAAGAAGAAAACTCAAGTTTCCCTCCATTCCTACTCTCATTTGAAATTTTCAGTTGTAGTGTTCACAACTTCTTGGTTGATTTTGGCATGGTAGCCAACGTCATGCCACTCTCCATTGCCATGAAGATCAATGCACAATGGAGCAAGACATCCACGCAAATCATCCAACTTTATCGAACATCTATACCAACTGTTGGAGAGGTAAATCCCCTCTACGGATAGAGGCGATCCCTACTAGCCCAGAACGGGTCTAGCAACAATCAAACAATGCTATCACGCAGGTTCCTAATTGCAAATAAAAAGGTAGGTGATAAAGACCTACTTGAGTTCCAATGCTATCGTTTGTAGGAGAGATGTCGCCCACGTTCCTTTGCCTTGGCCGGTCACAATCCTCCACTATCCTTGTGAATGGACACCTGCACACAAAGAGAACAACACAAACATAAGCATGAAATCTAATATATGCAATTATACATCAGTCAGGAAGGACATAATTCAACATTAATCATCACAACAATGAGAATGGAACCATAATGATATTCATCTATTATTAATAATCAACAAAGGAGAATACAACCAACGTCCTGACGTCAAGTCCTCCTTTGGCTGGGTGCTCAACTACACAAGTCTTGCAAAGCTTGAAGGGGTGAGGGACAAGCCTATCTCTCTTTGGTAACAAGATCTCCTTACTTAGGTTAAGCCTTGTGGACACAAAGAAGGCTCTTGCAACTCTAATCTCTTGATATCTTCCTTTCAGCACAAGTATAATTACGACAGGACTAGAACTAGCTTGCTCAAGGCATGGAGACAAGCTTTTATAGATGAAAAGGAGAAGATAAGCTCAATCACAACAATAAGGGATTTGGCCTCATCACTTGGAAACTTCTATGGAATGGTGGCAAACTAATTCCCATTCAAGGAGATTTGAAGCCAAACCATCTTCACTTAACTTGGATGCAGTTGGTGAATAAGTTGGATAGAACTTTCAAAGATAGATTGGTTAAAAACTTTGCCCAAAAAGGTTGGCGCGATTGCGACTCTGGGGCAGAGCACTAATGGCACGCCCCTTTTATAGGATTTTCCCCATTGGTGCGGGCAGAACACAGTGGGCCAACGCTAATGCAAAAAGGGTTGTTTTTAAGGGCAAAGAGCAGGAGATGTCTTAAGGTCATATGAAGCTCATGTTCAGAGGTGAATAATGCAAGTGGTTTCAAGTCTTGTCACTTCTCACAAGTCCCGGAATGAGTCCTCCAAGGTGCAGGAGAGGGGTAATAGGGACGGTGACAAACGGTGACAAATTACTGTGTAACACCAACCATTAGTGAACTTTGATATGTGATCATCTGACTATCTCGTGACGGTCGATTCCACCAATGCATAAACATTGTTTTTGTGGACATACCGGAAGCATATGGTTTACTACTCAGCAGAGACTGGTCCAACAAGTTGAATGGGTATTTTTCTACAGATTGGTCGCAAATGTGGCTTGCACAGAAGGATAAAAACAATAAAATCCAGGTGCTATCCAAAAGGTATATAAGCACAATGTCACTCCCATTAATGGTGAAAATGAATTGTTAGCCTTCGCAGAACTCATGTTTGGAAATTGCCTCCTGGAAACAACATTGGGGTTTTATCATGCACGACTAGCTCCAACCACACCAGACATGCAGTTGGGTCTCCTTCCTTGCCCAACTGATGGTAATGAAGCATGTACAATACATTGTAACAATAGTAGCAGTAGCAGTAGCAACAACAGTATCAGTAGTGAAAGCGTTTCGAATGGTTCGTGTATAGATGAGTTGTGGACCATGTGTTTCAACATATCAAAGGCATAGGACGAATCAGGAGCTGGGTGTGTCTTGATTGACCCAAACTATAGGAAACATCTGATTTTGAGTCACTTGGAGTTAGAGTGCATGAAAAATGTTGCTAAGTATGGAGCACTCATGTTGGGCTTGTAGAAAGCCATGAACCTCAATGTGTTAGGTGATTCAGATATAGTGGTACAGAAGGTACATAACACCATTCACTATTTATCATGACATCCCAAAAGTTACCATCGAGAGGTATGGAAACTGATCTCTAAATTCCAAGCATTTAATATCACTGTTGTACCATGCACGCGTAATGTAGCTACCAATGCTCTAGCAAACACAGCCTCTAGGATGTCACCAGTTAGGGATATATTTACAATTGAAATTTTGTATATACCATCTATCCTAGATAACATAACTAACTTACGCATTTTTGATGATGATAAACAAATACTGCATTTCATGGCCAACATTGACACCTTCAAGGATGCAGTGAAGTACGAAGATGACCACGAGCGATCTCTGTAAGTAGAAGCTAGTAGCAAGAAAGGCCACCTCATCCCTAAGGAAATGGCATCATTGGAAAAGCTATATGACTTGCAATAATTCTTTCAGGGGCCAAGGAACAGTAAAACCCATAATTCCACCATGATGCATGAACTGATCAACCTGGGAATAGAAAAAGATCTGAAGTTCATCAATCTTAGTACATGTTTCACACAGCAAGAGTGACAAGCCCTTTTCTGCCCATTCAAATAGTACTAGGACGTGTTCACGTGCACATACGATGATATAAAAACCTATGACACGTGGATAATCCAACACATTATTCTGATCAAAGAAGGAGTCAAGACATATCACCAGAAGCTGAGGAAAGTAAACCTATCACTTGAACCCCTCATAGAGATAGAGCTCACCAAGTTGTTTGATGTACGGATCATATACAAAGTTTGTCATTCCACATGGGTTTCAAACCTTGTTCTTGTATGCAAGAAGTCCGAGGAAATCCGCTTGTGTGTTGATTTTTGGAATGTGAACGTACCTTGGACAAAGAAAACTACTCGTGCTGTCTGTGGACCACATTCTGCAAATAGTACCTAGGGCACACATGTTTTCCTTAATCGATGTTTTTTTAGGATACAATCAAGTTCTGGTGGCAGAACCTAACAAACTCAAGACTACCTTTCATACCAAGTGGGGTATGTTTGCATACAGATGAATGTCATTTGGCTTATGAATGCATGCACAACCTTTCAGCATGAAATGGACATTGCTTTTTGCAGACTCATAGGAAAAAGCATAGTGCTATACCTCCGTGATGTGACTGTGTTCTCAAGGAAACATGAGGACCACATATGCCATCTAAAGAAAATTTTTGAGTGATGCCGGAAATACAAGATTTCCTTGAATCCCAAAAAGAGTGTATGCGTAGTGTCTAAGGGGAACCTTCATATACACATCATTTCCAAAAGAGGGATCAAGGTTGATCCGGATCGAGTCTGGACTATTACACAAATCCCTCACCTAGCCAACAAGAAATCCATGTAGTCCTTCTTGGGTATGATAAACTTCCTCCGAAAGTTCATCTCAGATTATGCGCAGATAGTCAAACCCATGTAGGACATGATCAAGAAGGATGTAGTCTACAACTGGGGCAAGAGGGAGAAGTACGCATTCACCCATATCAAGCAGGCTATTGCAAAGGTTCCTGCACTCTACAACCTAGACTTCCAAAAGGATTTCCTGCTATACACCTTCACCTCTGATAATTCGCTCACTAAAGTACTCACTCAGAAGGACGAGATGAACGAAGAATGTCCCATATTGTCATGAGCACAAGCATGCAGGGACGCAAACTAAACTACCCCACCATTGAAAATAAGCATATGAAGTTTAGTCTACGTCCCTCACCCTCACCCAATAGTCCACACAGTGCTTGTACAACAAGAACTGGGTGAACGTCGTGCAAAATAGATGACATGCTTGCAAGAATATCATCTTGACATCAAGCCAGTTCACACGGTCAAAGGACATGGGCTCCGTAGACTTGCAGCTGAAGTTGTACATGCACTGGAGGAGGAAGAAGAGCTCGTCAGCTGGGAGCATGAATTTGAAATGTATGATGTATTGCGAGCAACACCCACTAAAGACGGAACCTCTTGGTACAAAGATGTGCACCAATACCTTGAGCATGGCACTGTACCCTCTCACATTTCCATCAGAAAAAAGAGGGATTTGCACCTCAAAGCTTTAGCATATCAGTCAGTGCACGAAGTGCTTTAAAGGAAGCATAGTAATGGAGTTTTACTTAGGTGCCCGGAGGCACATGAATTAGAGAAGATACTACAAGATCTAAATGACAACCTTGACGGGTTCCACTTTGTGGGAAACACCACTACACACAAAGTTATGCGAGCCAATTTCTACCGGCCCACATTATTTATGGACGCACATGCTTATACTCGCAAGTGCCTAGTCTGTGAGCGATGCGCTGACCAAACACGAAGGTCAACAGATCCACTACTCCCTGTTGCAATGACCGAACAGTTCAACCAATGGGGCCTGGACATCTTTGGGGAAATTTTCCCACATTTATCAAGACAACAACACTACATTCTGAATGTAACTGATTACTTCACGTGGTGGATAGAAGCAATTCCACTCAAGCAAGTGAATGAATAGGAGGTCATCAGCTTCCTCCAACAGAACATCATTTCACGCTTCAACATTCCGTATCACTTGTTTTTTTATAATGCAACATACTTTTCATCTTTGAAACTTTATGATTTTTCATTACAAAATGGTATTGTGCTGAAACACTCATTTAACTACTACCTGCAGGGAAATAATATCACAATATCCATGAAAAAAAATCTCATCTGCATAATAAAAAAGATTGTTTACTCTGAGCAGCGCAACTAACATTCTGCCCTAACAAATGCATTATGGGCTGAACATGTAACACCAAACCCTCTTTGAATACCTCACCATACTTCCTGGTCTGTGGTAAAGAATCCATCCTTCCACCCAATATCTACTTTCCTGCACTTCAACTATCCCAAGAATCCGAGGGTAAGCCTTTCCAGCTAGCTTAGTGTAAGATGGATACACTCCACAAGCTTCAGGAAGAAAGGATGAAATAAAAGGAAAAATTTACACTCCACCAGAACTGTATCAAGAGATGGTTTGATACGAAGTCTGCATGGAAAGCTAACTTCAATTTTGGTGAATTGGTCTTGAAATGGGATAAATCCCATGAAGGAAAAGGCAAGCATATGAAGCTTCAGTCCCTATGGACTCATCCGTACATAGTCCATGAGAATCCTGGCCCACACACATATCATATGAAATCACTTGACAGGAAGATTGACAACCTTCCTATCAATGACAAAGATCTCAAACACTATTTCCAATAGGTTGGGCAGCACCTTGCGGCATGTACACAATTTGCTTGCTACTTGTTGTTTTCGTTTTGTTTTATTTACTTACTATTTTTGTTTTCACTTTGTTTAGTTTGCTTAAAATCTTACTATTTTTGTTTCCAAGAAATAACTTCTACCATATACTGAGTTATGGCTTTTGAATGAGTATGTGGATGAGATATGAAGAGACTTGTGACATTGCAACACTTGGCCAGTCTTGTGTCTGTCTTCTCTTGCTTGGTTATAACCTTCAGCCGATGAAGTCTTAATGGAAAATATGAGCCATCTGCAAGGGGAGTTTTGGTCCAACCATGAACCTGTGTCCACACTCGGAATCCCCATGCCTGTACTCAACCTTCTGCTCTGTGTGTTCAAGCTGACCCAACTAGTAGACACGGAGAAGGGGAAAATATAAATGAGCAAACCTTTATCAGTGGACTTACATGCTTCTCTGAAGGAACAACCTATTCTGCTCTCAATAAGTCAAGATTCCTCTTCTGCCCCAAAAATAAATAATTTCCTATGCATAGTCCTCTTAAACAAATACAAAGGCAAAAGAAGAGAGAGGATTTCTGTGTAGAGAGGTGAAGCATGCAACTCCATCAGGGTACTGACCAGGCTTGTTGGCAGTGGAGAAATGCATGTGTTCCTACATGGCTCTACCAGGGTACTGTTTAGGCCCACTAGTAGTGGAGAAACTCCAAATGTGAAAACTTATACTTCGAAAATCTTGAAATCGCAAGCCAAACTACCCTTCCCAATTTCGAAACACTGTGATCAAGATGTGATTTTGTTGTGTTTAACTGAGTTGGAAAAATGTGAACCATGTCTGTCCATGGGGTAAGTGGGGTTGTCGAGGTAACCCACACAACGATTCAATACTCCCCGAAATACCAAGGCCCTGTGACGTCAGTGAACCAAAGTAGAGAAGTTGGAGTTATACCAATGTGTCACCAAGTGTTGTAGCAGCTGCAACACCTTCCAAAATTTTGCCCCACATCCAATTTTAGAGCCTCCATTGAGAGTTTTAATTGATGTTTGCACACACTCAAGTTCATCATGTGAGCTCATGTGAGTCTTCGCACCCACCTCCCTTGACTATTCAACAGACGACTTTTACATGTGGGTAAGAATGTCATGCCTGCAACCATGTTCTGGTCATACACAAGGTCTCTACTTCATGTGTACATGTTGTGCTCACTATGTAAACATCTGTCATGCTTACACATAGAGTCGTATACACTGTCGCACAAGCGTCGTCGCGGTCTTCCAAAGATCAATCACAAGCGTTGCACTTGTCGACTTGCACTGTCGGGCAGTCATGTTGAGCATGTGTGTTTGGATGGTTTGAGTCACCTCATCGCAAGACCTGTAATTGTGTGTTTGCAAGTTCGTGTATGAAACTTTTCACTCACTCACACACTTAGTCATTTTGCTGAAGTTTTGATGACCATATCACGCTCTAATAACCCTACCTTCACCCAGCCATCGACTCGATCAACTGTCACCCAGAATAATGCAGAAGTACCCAACAAGTCATTTCAAGCTGCGCTGCCTGCAAGATGATCACTCAACCCTCCTGCTAGTCAACAAAAGAGTTTGACTCAAGAGTCACCTCGAGACTGAATTCCCCCAAAAATTGCACAGGGGTTGCAACACAGACACCTAGTTCTCGTCCCTATCTCCCTTAGAAAATTGTGCAGTTTTTCCAGCCATCCCACCGGTCAGCCAGCCAGCTGCTCACCAGGAACGCTGCACAGATTTCATGAGAAACCCCTCTACTGCCAAGCAATCCTCTTAGCTAAAAAACTGCGCATAGTTGATCAGCAGGCCAGCCTCCCAGCATCAGGGCATTTTTTCCTGCTAGTAGCTCCCAGCATCCCACTGCTAGTTCTCTACAGGAATTGCATAGTTTTTGTTGCCCATCTCCCAGCAACCTGCTGCCAGTTCCCTCTACGAATTGCGCAATTTTTTCTACCAAGCTCCTAACAACCTGCTACCAGTTCCCTCAAGGAATTGTGTAGTTTTTCCTACCAAGCTCCTAGCATCCTATTGCTAGTTCCCTCGAGGAATTATGGAGTTTTTGCTGCCAGGCTCCTGCTGTCGCTCCTAGAAATTGTGCTGATTTTGTTTGTGCAGCCTTTCTACAGCCTAGACTTCTCCTCCCAAAAATTGCGCAGATTTTTCCTCAAGCTGAGCTAGACCCTACAGACAGTCACTGTTGATCCAAATTTCCCGTCACCATATCCCAGTGACTTCTGTGCAATTTTCACGAGTAGTGTCCAGAGCCTCCATCTCAGCTTGAAGCTTACCTTGCCCAGTTTCGTAACCTTGTCTTCTGTCTCAATCGCCTACATCCGAAACAATGATGCATCATGATAGACTAGGATGTTTATGGATTTGATGTTAGCTCCTTATGAGTGCCTACAGATACAGGCACATAAACAAAAATGGCGCGTCGATGAATGGGATGAACAAGGGGAGTACATGCAAGAGGGCCTCTTCATGAATGGATGAAAAAACAATGCATGAAAAGAGATGTTCTCACAAATGGATGATCATGCAAAGATGTGTTCATGGATGGATGGACGAACATGTGAAGATGTGTTCACAGATGGATGGATGGATGAACTTTTACTTTTCGTGAACGGATGAACTTGTCAAGCATGCCAACATACAGAAAAGGAGCAACATGTGAATGAAACATCAAGTGACCACAATGACCATCGAAGACTCTATGCACCTTTCCATGCGGAGGTGAAGTTGTGACACACCATGAGGACATCCATCACCTAGTAACAGTGTAGCTTAAAATACACATCAGCAGTAGCATGAATGTGCTAGCACTGTCATGTCGAATAGTGTCATGAGTCATGTCGTCCACCTATCTATTGTGGGCCATACTGACAATCAATGTAATGTAACGTGGAAGTCCAATAGACCCACTTTTCATATGAAGAGTCATGTAAAGTTGAAAGGTCATGGAAGTGAAATAGTCATGAGTGAAGTTGAACAACCACAAGGGTCAGTTTCACCATTGGCTATAAATACCCCCTCATTTGTACATGCAAAGGACTTTTCACCTTCGCTCCTCCTACATAGCCTTGAGAGTCTGTAATATTTTCTTTGAGGAGTAAGTAGTGGCTCCAATGGCCCGCCCATAGGGTTAGTTATGTATGGTGTATCGATGTGTCTTGGAACTTTCACTTAATTGATAGTCCTTCTAAGACGCGAACATGTTTCATCTTGAACACTTGTAATGCATGTTTCTTTAACCTGTGTTTTAACACTTGGATTCATTCAATTTTTCTAATACATATATATTAATGAAAATGTGTTGCATATATTGTTAATGTTGTCCTACCTATGTAGGTCGCCTCTCAGACATGAGACAAAACCTTTCATGTAAACTTGCTATAACAATTGTCACACTCATGTGGATTGCCCATTGAGTGTTGTACGTGCTATCTTCCCTTGTGTGTTGTCACTATCACATCCGTGTGGATTCCTCCTTCGGAAGGTTCTGCTTGATGTCCAGGGAGGTAACCAACATGGGCAGGACAATGTTAACAACTTATACAACACATTTTCATTAATATACGTATTAGAATAGCAAAATGAGTTCAATCATTTAATACAGGTTAAAGCAACATGTATTACAACTGTTCAAGATTAATTCTTACAAACAGTTACAATAGATGTGTGAAGATGTGATGGCCTATGAGCATGCTTCTAAATTAAGTGAAAGTTCCAAGACACATCATTACACCATACATCACTAACATCATGAGTAGGGCGTTGGAGCCACCACTCGCTCCTCAAATAAAATATTACAGACTCTCAAGGCTATGTGGGAGGATCCAAGGTGAAAATTCCCTTGCATGTACAAATGAGGAGGTATTTATAGCTAAGGGTGAAACTAGCCCTTGTGACTGTTCGACTTTCCTCATGAATTTTTGACTTTCATGACCTTTCAAATTACATGACTCTTTAGATTACAAGTGGGTCTCTTGGACTTCCACGTTACATTACATTGATTGACAACATTATGACCCATAATAGTGATGTGGCTGGCATAACTCATGGCATCACTCAACATGACAGTGCTGGTATGTTCATGTTGCTGCTGGTGTGCATGCTGAGCTATAGTGTTGCTGAGTGATGGATGTCCTCTTGGTGTATCACAGCTTCACCTTTGCATGGCAAGGTGTGTGGGGTCCTCAATGGTCATTGGGTTCACTTGATGTTACATGTTAACGTTGCTCCTTTCCTTGTAATTCTTCATGCTTGAGATGTTCGTCCATTCATGAAAACATCTCCTCACATGTTCACTCATCCCTCCATTCGTGCACACATCCTTTCATGATCATCTGTTCATCTGTATGTAAACACATCTTCACATGTTCATCCGTTTGCGAACACATATTCTCACATGGATAATTTGTTCGTCCATTCGCAAACACATCCTTTTGCATGTACTCTCCTTGTTCATCCCATCCATTATCTCATCATGTTTGTTCATGTACCTATATATACAATAACTCATGAGGAGATGACATCAAATCCATAAAACTCCTAGTCTACCATGGTGTATGATCATTCGCTTTTAGATATAGGTGACCAGGAGAGAGGACAAGGTTGCGAAACTATGCGGGGCAAGTTTCAAGCTGGGATGCTGGTGAAAATTAGGCAGAGGCCACTCAGAGACTGAGATGTAAAATCCGAATTAGTATTGATTGTCTACCGGATCTAGCTCAGATGGAGGGAATATTTGTGTAATTTCTAGAGGGAAGTAGTTCGGGCAGCAGAAGACATTGGGAGCAAAAACTGCAAAATTCTTGGAGGAAGATGGCTGTGAGCTCCAGGAGGCTTAGCAATAGAAACTATGCAATTCCTGGAGGGAGCTGGCAGTGGTCCGTGGGATGGCTTGGAAGCAAACACTACACAATTCCTAGAGGGATCTCTCAGTTAGTTGTGGGGTTGTTGGAGACAAAAACTACACAATTACTAGGAGGATGACTTGCTAAACATCTTTGTGTAGTTTCTGAGCAGAGAAGGATGCTGGGATGCTAATAGGATTTCTTAGAAATATTCACAATTTCTAGGTGAGCAGTCATCCCACTAACTGGGTGACTGGCTAGAAAAATTGTGCAATTATGGAGGGGAGATAGGATGGACACTTGGTGTCTATCGAACCTATCTAAGAAGTTTTCTTAGTCAGTGGAGTGGGCAAGGTCTACAACTTCTGAAAATTTTTGAGGGGAGTGAGTCTTGGGGTCACTGGCCAGTAAAAACTCTCCATTTGACCAGCATGAGGGTTAGTTGGTCAGCCTATGGGAAGGTAGATTGAAATTTCTTGTTGGACACTTTTGCATTGTTCTGGGTGATAGTATGTTGAGTCAATCGCAGGGTGAAGGTCTGGTTATTAGAAGGTGATCCGGTCATTAGAACTTCAACAAAATGGACTAAGTGTGTGAATGAGTGAATTTGTGCATACACAACTTTTGCGAACACACACTCATGATAACTCAACGATGAGACACCTCAAACCATCTAGATGACATATGCTCAGCATGACTGACAAACATTGTGAGTGAAAAGTGCGACGCTTGTGATGGATCGTTGAATGAATTTGATGATACTTGCACGATAATTCATACAACTTTGTGTGTGAGTGCAACAGATGTTTACATAGTGAAAAACATATGTACACACGAAGCAAATACCTTGTGCATGACCAAAACATGGTTGCAAGCATGTCATTGTGACCAACATGCAAAACATTGTCTGTTGAATAGTCAAGAAAAGAGGGTGCAAGGCCAACAAGAACCCACAGAGTGAGCCCAATTGATTGCAAACATCAAGTAAAAACTCAAGAGAGGCTCCAAAATTGTATGCGGGCCAAAATTTTGGAGGGTGTTGCAGTTGCTACAACACTTGGCAACACATTGGTAGAATTCCAACTTCTCTATTTTGGTTCATTGACAATACAGGGCCTTGGTCTTTCAGGGTGTATTGAATCACTATGAGGGTTACTTCATCTTCCCCACTTACCCCATGGATAGACATGGTTCACCTTTTGCCAACTCAGTCAAACACAACAAAAGCTTTAGCTTGAACATAGTGTTTTGAAATCGGGAAGGGTAGTTTGGATCGTGAGTTAAAAATTTTTAGAGTATAATTTTTCATCTCTGGTGTTTTTCCACTACCAATAGGCCCGAACAGTACCCCAATGGAGTCATGCAAGAACACAAATTTCTCCACTGCCAGTGAGCCTGGTCAGTACTCTGGTGGAGTTGCATGCTTCACCTCTCTGCACAGGAAGCCTTTCTCTTCTTTCACCTTTGTATTTTTTAAAAAGGACTATGCATAGGAACTTATTTATTTTGGGGTAGAAGGGGGATCCAAACTTATTGAGAGCAAAAGAGGTTGTTCCTTCAGAGAAGAATTTAAGACCTCTGGCATAGGTTTGCTCATTTATACTTTCCCCTTCTTCGTTTCTACTAGTTGGATGAGCTTGATCACACAAAGAAGAAGATTGAGTATAGGCATGGGGTTTCCTAGTGTGGACACAGGTTCACGGTTGGACCCAAACTTCCCTTGCAGTAAACTCGTATTTCTTGTCAAGACTTCATTGGCTAAAGGTTATAACCAAGCAAGGCAATAACAAGATTGTGCAAGTGTTTTAGTGTCACAAGTCTCTTCAGATCTCAACCACATACTCATTCAAAAGCCATGACTAAGTAGAGGGAAACACTGATTTTTGGAAAAAAAAAATAGTAGGGTATTAAGAAAACAAAACAAAACGAAGCAAAAATAGTAAGAAAAGGAAAAAAATAAAAACGAGAAGTAGTAATTAGACTATGTACATGGCGTAGGGCATGACCCAACCTACTGAAAATAGTGCTTGAGATCTTGGTCGTTGAAAGGAAGGTTGTCAATCCTTTCGTCAAGTGATTGAAAATGGTATGTGTGTGGGCCAAGCTTCTCATGGACTATGTACGGACCAATCCACAGGGACTAGAACTTCATATTCTTGCCTTTGTCTTCATGGGTTTTATCCCATTTCAAGACTAAGTCGCCAACATCGAAGTTAGATTTCGCCGCAGACTTCTTGTCGAACCATCTCTTGATATGGTTCTGGTGGAGTGTAAACTTTTATTTTTCTTTCATCCTTTCTTCCTGTAGTTTGTGAAGTATGTCCATCCTACGCTGAGCCATCTGGAAAGGCTTGCCTTGGGATTCTTGAGACAATTGAAGTGCAGGCAAGTAAATGTTGGGTAGTAGGATGGATTCTTTAGCATGGACGAGGAAGTATGATGAGGTATTCAGAGAGGGTTTGGGTGTTACACAGTCAACCCATAAAGCATTCGTCAAGGCAGAGTTCCACTTACACTACTCAAAGTAAACGATCTTTTCGATTATATAGATAAGGTTTTTATTTGTGGATTTTGCGAGACCATTTCCCTGCAGGTAGTAGTTATATGAGTGTTTAAGCACAATACCATTTTGTAATGAAAAATCATAAATCTTCAAAGATGAAAATTACATTGCATTATCAAACACAAGTGATATCGGAACGCCAAAGTGTGAGATGATGTTTTATTGGAAGACGTTGATGACCTCCTGTTCGTTCACTTGCTTGAGTAGAACTACTTCTATTCATCACATGAAATAATCAGCTGCTGTTAGAATGAGGCGGTGTTGTTTTGACGAATGTGGGAATATTTACTTGATGATGTCTAGACCCCATTGTTGAAATGGTTCAGTTACTATAGCAGGGTGCAGTGGGGCTATTGACCTTCGTGTTCTGCCAACGTATCACTGACATACCGAACACTTGCGGGGGAAGCGTGTGCATCCTTGAATAATATGGGCTAGTAGAAACCGGCTCGCATAACTTTGTCCACAGTGGTTTTTCTCACGAAGTGACCCCCGGTTGGTTTGTCATCCAGATCTTGCAAACCTTCTTTGATTCATGTGCCTCGAGGAACTTGAGAAAGATTTCTTTGTTGTGCTTTCTATAAAGCACTCTGTGCACCAACTAATAAGCTAAAGCTTTGAGACGCAAGGCCCTCTTCTATCTGACGAAAAAGTGAGAGGGTATGATGCCCTGATCAAGAGTTTCTATTTACAGTGGGTGGTGCTCGCACTACATCATACATCTCAATTTCTTGCTCCCAGCCGACGATCTCTTCTTCTTCCTCCTGTTCATGTATTGCCTCAGCTGCAAGTCTGCAGAGATGATGACCCTTGAGAGTGTGAACTAGCTTGATGTCAAGATCATATTCTTGCAAGCCTATCATCCAATTCACACGTCGTTCCCCCAACTCTTGCTGTACAAGTAGTGAGCGTACTGCTGGGTGGGGCACATAGACTATGCAATGGTTTTTCAGCAAGTATTATCTGAAGTGTTTCACCACCTTGTACACTACATATGCTTGTTTTTAAACGGTGGGGTAGTTGAGTTCAGGTCCCTTCATGCTTGGACTCATGAAGGAGATGGGACGTTCATCATTCAACTCATCCTTCTGAGTGAGTATTGTAGCGAGTGAGTCATCGAAGGCAAAGATGTATAACAGGAAGTCTCTGTTGAAATCTAGATTATAGAGCGCAAACACTTCTACAATAGCCTGCTTGATACCGATGAATAAGTACTTCTCCCTTTTTCCCCAGCTGTAGACAACATCCTTCTTTATCATGGCTTGCATTTATTTGACTATTTGCGCATAATCTAAGATGAACTTCCGGAGGAAGTTTATCTTTCCCAAGAAGGACTACATTTCTTTCTTGTTCGTTGGGTGAGGGATTTGTGTGATAGTTTGGATCTAGTGCAGATCAACCTTGATCTTGCTCTCGGAAATGATGTGTCCGAGTAGGTTTCTCTTAGACACTGCAAATATGCTCTTTTTGGGATTCAAGGGAATCCTGTATTTCCAACATCGCTCAAATTTTTTCTTCAAATGGCATATGTGGTCTTCCCTTTTTCGCAAAAATAAAGTTACATCATTAAGGTGCACCACTATGCTCTGTTTGATGATTCCACGAAAGGCAATGCCCATGGCACGCTGAAAAGTTGTGCCTGCATTTATGAACCCAAATGGCATTCATCTATATGTGAACGTAACCCACTTAGTATAGAAGGTAGTTTTGAGTCTACTAGGTTTAGCTACCATAACCTGATTATATCCTGAAAGTCCATCGAGTAGAGAAAACATATGTGCCCCAGATACTGTTTGTAGAATGTGGTCCATAGACGGCACGAGGTAGTTGTCTTTGTATGAGGCATAGTTTGAGTTCTAGAAATCAACACACAAGCATATTTCCACAGACTTATTTTGTACAGGAAAAAAATTTGAAACCAAAGTAGATTGATGAACTCTGTATATGATCCGCGCATCCAACAACTTGGTGAGATCTTTCTGTATGAGGGGTTCTAGTGATGGATGTACTTTTCTCAATTTCTACATATATGGTTTGACCCCTTCTTTGATCGGAATGATGTGTTGCATTATTTGCGTGTCATAAGTTTTCAGATCATCATAAGTCCATGCAAACACATCCTAGTATTGTTTTAACAAGTGGACAAAGTCTTACCACTCTTGCTACATGAAACACATACTGAGATTGACGAACTTTGGATCTTGTTCTGTTCCCAAGTTAATAAGTTCGTGCATCATGGTAGAGATGTGGATTTTGCTATTCCTCGGCCCTTGAAAGTGTTCTTGCAAGTCATAGATATTTTCCCAAGATGCCACAACCCTAGGGATAAGGTGGCCTTTCTCGATATCCATCCCGGATTGCAAATATCGATCGTGCTCATCTTCATCTATTGCTACATCCTTGAAGGTATCAACGTTGGCCATGAAATGTAGCATCTGTTGATCATCATCAAATATGCATAGATTAGCTATGTTTTTTGGGATAGATGGTCTATACAAAATTTCAATAGTGAATCTATCCCTAAGTGGTGACATTCTAGAAGCTACGTTTGGAAAAGCGTTGGTAGTTGCATTACACGTTCTTGGTACAACAGTGATATTGAATGCTTGGAAGTGAGAGATCAGTCGCAATACCTCTTGCTGGTAACTTTTGAAATGCGGTGATAAATAGTTAATGGTGTTATGTACCTCTATACCACTATTTCTGAATCACTTACCACTTTGAGTGTGACCACGTTGAAGCTAATGGATTTCTACAAGCCCAACATGAGTGATTCATATTCAACAACGTTGTTCGTGCAGTCGAACTCCAAGTATCTTGAGATCAGATGATTCTTTTTGTTTGGGTCGATCAAGACACACCCATCTGCTGAGCTATCACGTGTCTTTGATCTGTCGAAGTACATGGTCCACAAATTGTCTATACATGTACCATTCGATGCGCTTGCACTATTGATACTACTGTTACTATTGCTACTGCTCCTGCTACTAATGTTACAATGTACTATACATGTTTCATTTTTATCAGTTGGGTAAGGAAGGAGACCCAACTACGTGTCTAGTGGGGTTGGGGCTGACCATGTGGGATAACACCCCAGCATTGTTTCCAAGAGTCTGTTGCCAAACATGAGCTCTGTGAAGGACAATGGTTCATTTTTTCTATTGATGGGAGTGAAAATTTACCTCATATATCTCTCGAATAACACCTGAATTTGATTTTTTTTTTCCCTTGTATGGAAGCCACATGTGCGACCAGTCTATAGCAAAGTATCCATTTAGCTTATTGGACTAGTCTTTGCTGAGAAGTAAGCCAAATGCTTCTAGTATGTCCACAACAAAAATGTTTATGCACTAGTGAGCTTAGCTATTGTGAGATAGTTTTATGATTACATCGCGAAGTTTTCCAATGGATGGTACATATTTTCAATCGAGTTGGATGATTTGCACGGATTTATTTAGCAATGGAGAGCGACATGATGTTGACCTCCACACCAAAATAAAACAAACAATTGTGAACATTACAGTTGAAGATTTCGAGTGAAAACAAGAATGGAGGGAAAACTGAGTTTGCTTATTCTATCTGGAGTGTGTTTAGCACAGTTGAAAGTGATCTCGGAGGTGTGCTTTCTCCCTTGCTGGTAGAGGCTGCACTGTCCACTGATGTCTGTCCTAGTGCATGCAGAAGGATGTCATGATGACTTTAGATCTTAGCCAACTAAAACAAACTAATGTTTGTGCAAGTTTTCTTCATGTCTTCCACAATTTTGTAATATAGAGGGTGTGGATTCACCGAGGCGTCTAGGGTAAGACTAGTATTCGTGTTGTTTGACAGAGTGTTCTGTAGCTTGCTTCTCATGGACATACTCTTGTCTTCTTCTGTCTTCCCGAACTTGCTTTGCATTTTCTTCTTTTGGACAGTTGGTGGATCAACCCTCCTCAACATTTCGAGTTTTTGCTTCATTTCCACAATTGTAAGGGGAGCCCCTTTTCTTCTGAGATAGTAGCGCTCATTCTGCTTGAAGGGATGCTTCTCGATGTTTGTCTTCTGTGCTTCTTGCACACACTGATACATGTAAATCACTCTCCCAGTGCTTGAGGTCTCATCAAGTGTAGTGTCTTCATCATCATCCGTGTCTTCCATCTGCGACTATGAACTGCTCGACTTTTTTGTCATTTGGTAATGTACGGAGCTTGAAACTCATTTCTAGTCTGAAAATATCCTTTCAGGTGCTTGTTTTTGTGAAGTGAACAAAATTCGCCGCAATCATCAACTTGGAACACTAAGTTGGAGCTCTACACAGTTTTATTCAAGTAGCGGTTGTTACCTAATGACATGCCTTCTTGTCTTTGTTTGGGAAGTTAGTTATTCATAGATGTGTTCGTTGATCATTCTTTCAGTTCAGACACTTCTGTTGTCAAGTTCTTCATAAGGCAAGTAAGGGTTTCAATATCACTTATTCCTTTGTCTCTACCTTTGCTGGCTGCAGCTTGTGGCTTCCTGCTTGTGTCTCTGGAGTCCTTCATTGATTCATCATCCTTGATGACTCCAATTGAACGTGGGTCCTTTTCAACAATGATTGCCTCTTTGCAGTTTTCCAAGAGTGTTGGTTTCATAGCTTGCTTGATGAATTGCACAATGCTGGTCAGCAGTACGGACGTGTAGTAATCAATGGTAATGGGGTCATGAGGTTTCAAGTTCACTGCAAACTTGTTCAATATGTGCATAAACCTCTAATTGAAATCTTTTACCTTTTCTTTCCCCATCACCTTCAGGCTTCCCAATTCCTTGAGTAACATGGTTGGGGTCTTGTTATAAAAAAAAGCTTCCAGAAACATGTGTTTGAGCATACCCCAGCTCTATATGGAGTTGACAGGAAGGTTGTGATACCATGCAGCTGTGCTGCTATCCAAGGTACATGGGAACAATCTACATGCAACGTTGTCGTAGCGTAACTCAAGTGTCTATAGTTGCAGGTAGAATTTGTCTAAGTGATCTTCTGCCTTCACTGTGCTGTCAAGGTCAAACTTTGTGATCATCCTCTCTGAGTGCTTCGACATATTGTGTAAAGCACCTGGGGGGGCCAATGGTCCCTGAGTAATCCATTCCAGATTTTGGTAAGCCATGCCTTCTTGCTCTTCATCCTTCTCCTCTTCTTCATAATTTGACAGTTCCTACTTTGAGTTTGTTGGTTCGTCTCCACCTCCGCCTCCTTCGATGCCTTCCCCCCCACCTCCTATACTACAGTTTCAGCCCAAGATCATGAGGGTGTTCCATTATCCTTGTCGAAAGACTGGAGCTTCCTCTCCATATTCAACAATTTCTGCTAGACCTTTAAGTGTGGCAATAACTACTTCTTCCACTGATGATACAAAAACTCCTATGGGATTGGTTTTTGGCTTTCTTGATGCGTACAAAATATGATTGATTCGGAATCAATCTGACTTCTTTTGCAAACTAGTGGGTGATGGGACAGATGGAGCGAAGGTGCTGATATGAAATTTTGTTTTTAGTCTTGGGAGGTGAGGAGTAACCAACTGCAGAGTCGCATGTAGGTGAGAGTGAGTGCAAGTTACTGACTTGACCAAATTATTTATGAGTGGGTGTGAGAGGAAATTCATCCATAAACAACTTTGGACCCTCCTTCTAGCACCAGAAATGTTGATGGTGCTAAACCCACCAACATTCAGGGGATCTCCCTGGGATGAAGTCCCAACTAGACCTCACACCATTTGGTGTAGGAGTCCCATCCAGTATGATGGCTTGATTGCCATTACATTAAATGTTTTCCTCAGATATTTCTTGTCAGCATGAGAGAGTGGTATGCTTTGTCTTCGAATAAAGAGATTCACGTGCCTGGTGAATGCTACTGTTACTTATGTCAAGGTTATTTCATAGCAGAGAGAGAGGGTGGGAGGGAGTCTATAGTTGGAAGGAAGGAAGTCCCAACTCTGTCAGAGACACACAACACAATAGGACATGCAGAACTTCAAGAAGAGAAATCCACATAGATGCAACAATCACAACACAAAAAGGAAGATAGCACGTAGAAAAACCAAAGGGGCATTCCACATGAGTGTGACACTTGTTATAACCAATTTACGTGAAAGGTTCTTTCTAATGTCCAGGGAGATAACCAACCTTGGAAGGGCAGTGTTAATAATTTATACAACACAATTTCATTAATATATGTATTAGAACAGTTGAATGAGTTCAATCGTTTAACACAGGTTAAAACAAAATGTTTTACAAGTTTTCAAGATTAATTATTACAAACATTTACAACACGTTTGAAAATGTGTTGGCCTGTGAGCATGCTTCTGAATTAAGCAAAAGTTCCAAGACACATCGATACACCATACATCACTAACCCTGTGGGTGAGGCATTGGAGCCACTACTCGCTCCTCAAAGAAAATATTACAGACTCTCAAGGTTATGTGGGAGGAGCTAAGGTGAAAATTCCCTTACATGTACAAATGAGGGGGTATTTATAGCCAAGGGTGAAACTGGCCCTTGTGACTATTTGACCTCCCTCATGAATTTTTGACTTTCATGACCTTTCAGATTACATGACTCTTCATATTACAAGTGGGTCTCTTGGACTTCCACGTTACATTACATTGATTGACAACAGTATGGCCCATATTGGTGATGTGGCCAACATGACTGATGACACGAATTGACATGACAATGCTAGTATGTTCATGCTGTTGCTGGTGTGCATGTCGAGCTATAATATTGCTGAGTGATGGATGTCCTCTTTGTGTATCATCCCTTCACCTCTTCATGGAAAGGTTTGCGTTGTCCTCAATGGTCATTGGGTTTGTTTGATGTTGCATGTGTACATTGCTCCTTTGCTTGTACTTTGGCATGCTTGACATGTTCTTCCATTCGCCAAAATATATCCTCACATATTCGCTCGTCTGTCCATTTGTGAACACATCCTTGCATGTTTTTCCGTTTATCCATCTGTGAACACCTCTTTGCATGTTCTTCGACTCATCCATTCGTGAACACATCTGCACATATTCATCTATTCATAAAGACACATTCTCGCATTCATTGTTGGGTTTTTCCTTGATGTTTGCAAGCACTCCAGCGCATCCCGTGAGCTCGTGTTGAGCCTTTGTACCCTCCTCAATTGACCGTTCGCCGGACAAGTTTTTTCATGTTGGTCACAATGTCATGCTTGCATCCATGTTCTGGATACGCACAAAGTCCTTCTTCATGTGTAAAATTTGTATTCGTTATGTAAGCATTTGTCACACTCACACACGAAGTTGTATGCACTGTCGTGCAAGTGTCATTGCTGTCATTCAATGATCTATCACAAGTGTCGCACTTGTCGCTCACACCATCGTTTAGTCACACTGAGTGTATGTTGTCTTGATGGTTCGAGGTGTCTTGTCAAAAGCTCATGTTGAGTGTGTGTTCGCAATTTCATGCATGCACAAAGTCACTTGTTCACACACTTTGTCATTTTGCTGAAGCAATGTTGATCGAACCAACCCCAATAGTTGGACCTCTACTGAGATACACTATATAGGTTCAACCCTTACTAAACATGTACTGTGGCCCAGAGTTGCGAAGAGCTTGAGGCTACCTCCCAAGTAGTATGCACTATGCAATCCTAGAATCGACTCGACTGACTGTCACCCAGAACAACACAGTAGTTTCACATCAAGCCATCTCAATCTATACTACCCGCAAGAAGCATCAACCAAGCCTCAAGTTGGTTAATGAGAGAATTTGACTGGGCAGGGACTTTGGACTTCACTACACCAAAAATTATGCAGAAGCTTCCAATCATGCCCACTTTTGTTGACTGAAGAAACTTCACAAACATGCCGGAAAAACACCCGCTGCTTGTCACTGCATTGACAAAAAAAATTGCATATTTTTTCCATCTAGTCACCCTGTCAGCTAGCCTTCTACTCATCTTGAAAACTACATAGTTCTTATGAGTAGTCTCCCAACTGTCCAACATCGTACTCAGATTAGAAACTCTGCAAGGGTGTCTAGCAGGCTAGCCTCCCAACTCTGCATAGTTTTTTCCAGCAACATCCTGCAACCCATTTCCAGCTCGCTAGAGAATTTGTGTAATTTTTTCCAGTAACCTCCCGCAGCCCGCTGCCAGCTCACTGGACAAATTATGTATTTTTTGCTGCAAGTCTCAGCCTATTTCTTGCACTGTCTCCCTAAATTAATTGTGCATGTCTTCCTTCTAGTCGACCCAAATCCTGTGGATAGTCACTGCTAATCCAGATTTCCCATATCATCCTCCTACTCACCTCTACACAATTTTCATGGACAGTTCCTGGAGCCTGAATCCCAGCTTGAAATGTGCCTTATGAAGTTTTAGATCCTTGTCCTCTCTCCCGATCACCTACATCCAAAAGAAAAAGAAAATGCATCATGGTAGACTAGGACATTTCTGGATTTGATGTCATCTCATTATGAGTGATTTCATATATAGGTACATGGATGGGACATGGCACGATGACGAACGAGATGAATAAGGAGTACATGCAAGGAGACTTGTTAGCAAACGAACAAAAAAATGGAGCATGCAAAGCACAAGAAAATGAGAGATGTTCACATGCAACATCAATCGAACACCAAGATCATCAAAGACTTGACACACCTTTCCATGTGGAGATGAAGCTATGATACACCAAGATCACATCCAACACTCAGCAGCACTGCAGCTCGACATGCACACCACCAACAACATGAACATACCATCTCTATCGTGTCGATTCATGTCATGAGTCATCTTGGCCACATCATTACTATGGGCCATACTGTTATAATCAATGTAATGTAACGTGGAAGTCCAAGAGGCCCACATACAAATTTGAAGAGTCATGTAAAGTTGAAGAGTCATGTATGTCAAATAGTCATGAGGGAAGTCGAACAATCACAAGGGCTAGTTTTACCCTTGGCTATAAATACCCCTCATTTGTACAGGGAAAGGAATTTTCACGTTGGCTCCTCCCAGATAGCCTTGAGAGTCTATAGTCTTTTCTTTGAGGAGCGAGAAGTGGCTCCAATGCCCCACTATCAGGGTTAGTGATGTATTGTGTACCAATGTGCCTTGGAACTTTTGCTTAATTCAGAAGCCTGATAATAGGCCAACACATTTTAACAAATGTATTGTATTTGTTTGTAAGACTATTCTTTGGACACTTTTAATGCATGTTTCTTTAACCTCTGTTAAAATGGTTGAACTATTTCGGTTGTTCTAATACATATGATTACGAAAATGTGTTGTATAAGTTGTTAACATTGTCTCACCCATTTGGGCTATCTCACTGGATACTCGACAAAACCATTCCCATAAGCCTGTTATAACGACCGTCACACTCATGTGGACTACTCCATTGGGTGTTGTATGTGCTACCTGTTCACTGTGTGTTTGTGACTTCCGCATCCATGTGGACTACTCCACCAGAAGCTGCACATGTCTTGCTATGTTGTGTGTCTCTGAAAGAGTTAGGACTATTCCCTTTCGACTTGAGACTCACTTCCACCCTCATCCTTGACAGTGAAAAAACCTTGACACAGGTAACACTAAGCATTCACCAGGCATGCGAAAATCACTATTTGAAGACAAAGTAGACCATTCTCATGTGTTGACAAGCAAGAGCTAAGGAAAACCTTTAAGATAATGGAAACTGGGCCATCATACCGGATGGGACTCCTACACCAAACAGTTTGAGGTCTAGTTGGGAATTGATACTGGGGAGATCCCTTGAATGTTGGTGAGTCTAGCATTGTCAACATTTCTAGCACTAGAAGGAGAGTCACCAGTTGTTTATGGCTGAATGCCCTCTCACCCCCACTCATCAATCATATGGTGAAGGAAGTAACTCACACACATGTGTGACTCTGAAATTGGTTACTCCTCACCTCCCAGACGTGAACATGAAATTTTGTATCAACACCTTTGCTTGATCTGTCCCATCACCCATCAGTTTGTGAAAGTAGTTAGACTGATCCCAGGAATGCAACATCTTCCATACACATCAAGAAAGCCAAAATCCACTCCCACAGGAGTTGTTGTATCATCAGTGGAATAAGCATTTCTTGCCACACTTGAAGGTCTGTCAGAAGCTATTGAGAATGGAGAGGAACCTCTAGTCTTTCGATAGGGAGAACGAAACACCCTCATGATCTTGGGTTGAGATTTTGGTACAGGAGGCAGAGGGGAAGGTAGTGGAGGAGCCAAAGGCAGAGATGAACCAAGAGACTTAGATCTGGAGCCGTCAAATTCTGAAGAAGAGGGGGACGACAAAGAATAATAAGTCATGGTTGGCCAAAAATTGGAATGGATGACTCAAGGACCACTGACTATCCCAGTTTCTTTGCATAGGATGCGAAAGAATTCAGAGAGAAATCTCACAAATTATGACCCTAACAGAGTAGTGAAGGCAGAAGATCACTTGGACAACTTCTACTTATAGCTACAGACACTTGAGGTATGGTATGATGATGTTGCATGCAGATTCTTCCCATGTACCTTGGATGGTTGCACAACAGTATGGTATCACAGACTTCCTATCAAATCCATCCATAATTGGGGTTTGTTCAAATGCATGTTTCTCGAAAAAATTGATGACAAGACCCCAACCATGTTGCTCAAAGAGTTGGGTAATCTGAAGTTGGAGGTAAAAGAAAAGGTAAAAGACTTCAATCATAGGTTTTTGTGCATATTGAACAAGTCCACACTGCCGATTACTACACGTCCACACTGCCAACCAAAATTGTGCAGTTTGTCAAGTAAGATGTGAAACCAACATTACTAGAAAACTGCAAAGAGGGAATTGTTGCAGGGAAGGATCTGCACGCGATTGGATTCATCAAGGAGCAATAACCAATGAAGGACTCCATAGATGTGAGAAGGAAGCCCCAGGCTATGGCGAGCAAGGCTAAAGAAAAGGAAGTGAGTGATATTGAAACCCTTACTCGTCTTGTCAAGAACTTGACAACATAAGTGTCTGAGCTCAAATAACGAACAATTGACATATCTACGAGCAACCACCCTCCCAAAAAAAGACAAGGAAGCATGTCATTATTTAGCAATCGCTTCTTGGCTAAAAATTGGTAGAGCTCCAACTCAGTGTTCCAGGTAGAATAATGTGCAAACAATGATTTTTTCTCATTTCATGATGATAAGCACCCGAAAGGGTCTTGTTCGAATTGGAAATAGGTTGAAAACTCTGTATGCAACCATATGCCAAATGTAGTGAGGCATACATAGGGCTAGTATTGAGACACAGATGATGATGAAGATGTTGAATCTGATGAAACATAAAGCATTGGGCAAGTGATAAACATGTATCATTGCTCGCGAGCAGTGCAAAAGAAAAACACTGGGAAGCATCCCAAAAAGAAAAATGGTCGATATAATCTTAGAAGTCAAGGGGCTCCCCTACAATTGGGGAAATGTGAGAAAATATTGAACTGCTGAGGAAGGTTGATCCACCAATCATCCAAAAGTAGAAAACACAAAGCAAGCCCCAGAAGTGAGGGGTAGAGAAGAGTACGCTCATGACAAGAAAATTGCACAACACTCCATTGGAATATATGAACACAAGTTTTACCTTGGACATCTCGATGATTCTACCCACTCTGGATTACAATATTGTGGAAGAGATGAAGAAAACTCATGCAAACATTATTTTGTTTGAGTTGGCTAAGATTCAAATCTAACGAGATATTTTTCTCCGCGCATTGGGGAAAACATCTACAGACAGTGCAGCCTCTACCAGCAAGGGAGCAAGCACATCCCCCATTTCACTCACAACTATGCTCAACACACTCCATATGGAAGAAGAAAACTTTGTTTTCCCTCCATTCTTCCTATCATTCAAAATTTTTAACTGTAATGTTCACAACTGTTTGGTTGATTCTGGCAGGTCAGCTAACATCATGCGCTCTCCATTGCCAAGAAGATCAACGTGTAATGGAGAAAGACATCCACGCATATCATCCAAATCGATTGGACATGCGTACTAGACATTGGTGAAATTTGGGATGTGAGCATTCAACTATATCATGATGGTCGAGTTCACCAGTGCATAAACAAGCATATGACTTACTACTCAGTAGAGACTGGTCTAAAAAGTTGAGTGGATATTTTGCTACAGACTGGTCACACTTGTGGCTTCCATATCAGGGAAAAAGAAACTAAATCTGGGTGTTGTATGAGAGATACATGAAGTATAACATCACTCCAATCATTGCCAAGAATGAACCATTGGCCTTCGTAGAGATCATGTTCAACAACTACCTCTTGGAAACCATGTTGGGGTGTTATCTTGCACCACCATCTCCAACCCTGCTAGACATGCAGTTGGGTCTCCTTCCTTGCCTAACTGATGGAAATAAAACTTGTACAACACATTGTAACACTACTAGCAATAACATCAATAATAGTAGTAGTAGTAGCAGATACAAGATGGCTCTAGAGCCAGGTGTGTCTTGATCGAACCAAAAAATAAGAAACATTTGATCTCAAGTTGTGTGAAGTTTGAGTGCATAAAAAACATTGTTGAATATGAAGCACTTGTGTTGGGCTTGCAAAACTCCATTAGCCTCAACATTGTTGTGCTCAAAGTGGTAGGTGATTCAGAAATAGTGGTACAACAGATACGTAACACCATACACTGTTTATCACCTCATCTAAAAAGTTACCATGAAGAGGTATGGTGACTTACCTCTAAATTCCAAGCATTTAAAATCACTGTTGTGCCAAGAATGTGTAATATAGTTGCCAATGCTTTAGCAAATGCAGCTTCTAGGATATCACCGCTTAGGGATAGATTTACTATTGAAATTTTGTATAAGCCCTCTATCCTTGATAACATAACTAATCTACATGTTTTTGGTGATGATCAATAGATATTGCATTTCATGGCCAACGCTGATGTCTTCAAGGGTGCAACGATTGATGAAGACGAGAACAAGTAGTATCTATAAGCTGGGGTTGATGACAAGAAAGGCAACCTCATCCCCTATGGTGTGGTATCTTTGGAAAATCTCTACGACTTGCAAAACCACTTTCAAGGGCCAAATAACAACAAAACCCACAACTCCACCATGATGCACAAACAGGTAAAATTGGGAATAGAACAAGATCCAAAGTTCGTCAATCTTGGTATGTGTTGCACACAACAAGAGAGGCAAGCCTTTATCCACTTGTTCAAATAGTATCGGGATGTGTTCGCATGGACAGATGATGATCTAAAAATCTAAAACACATGAATAATCCAACATGTCATTCCAATCAAAGAAGGTGTCAAGCTGTTTTAGCAGAAGCTGAGGAAAGTACATCCGTAACTTGAACCCCTCGTACACAAATAGCTAACCAATTTGTTAGATGCACGGACCATATAGAGAGTTCGTCATTCCACATGGGTTTCCAACCTTGTTCAAGTACGTAAGAAGTCCAAGGAGATCCTCTTGTGCGTTGATTTTTGAAACTTGAACTATTCCTTGGACAAAGACAAGTACCCCGTGCTGTCTATGGAGCATATTTTATAGATAACATCTGGGGCATAAATGTTTTCCTTACTTGACAGGTTTTCACGATATAATTAGGTACTGGTTTTCATATACAGATGAATGCCATTTGGGCTTCTGAATGCAAGCACAACTTTTCAGCATGCCATAGATATCACCTTCCGTGGACTCATTAGACAAAGCATAGTGGTATACCTCGATGACGTGAATGTGTTTTCTAGAAAACAATTAGACCACATACACTACTTGAAGAAAATCTTTGAGCGATGCTAGATATATGGGATTTCCTTGAATCCCAAAAATAGTGTATTTGTAGTTCCTAAGAGGAAACACCTTGGACACATCATTTCCAAAAGCAGGATGAAGGTTGAACCAGACCGAGTCTGGACCATTACACAGATCCTTAACCTAGCTAACAAGAAAGCAATGCAATATTTCTTGGGAAAGATAAACCTCCTCCAGAAGTTCATCTCAGACTATGCACAGATAGTAAAACCGATGCAAGACATGATCAAGAAGGATGTAATCTACATCTCGAGCAAGAGGGAAAATAATTCATTCACCCATATCAAGCAGGCTATAGCATAAGCGCCTACACTTTACAACATAGATTTTAAAAAATATTTCTTGCTATACACCTTCGCCTCTGACAACTCGCTTGCTGCAATATTCACTCAAAAGGACAAGCTGAACGATGAATGTCCCATCTCCTTCATGATAGAAAGCATGTAGGGTCCTGAACTCAACTACCATTTCGTCGAAAAATAGGTATATGTAGTATACAAGGTGGTGAAACACTTCAAACCCTCCTTATTGAAGAACCATTTCATAGTCTATGTGGCTCACCCAGCTATCTGCTCACTACTTGTACAACAAGAGATGGGTGAATAACATGCAAATTGTATGATAGGCTTGGAAGAGTATGATCTTGACATCAAGTCAATTCACAATGTCAAGGGTCATGGTATCTATAGACTCGCAGCTGAGGCAGTCCATGCATAGGTGGAAGAGCAAGAGCTTGCTAGTTTGGAGCAGGAAATCGATATGTATGATGTAGAGAGAGCACCACCCACTGAATGCCAAAAATATTGGTATGAAGATGTGTTTCAATACCTTGAACATGGAACCATACCCTCTTACTTCTCCATGAGATAGAAGAGGGCACTATGCCTTAAAGATTTATCCTATCAGTTGGTGCACAAAGTGCTTTAGAGGAAGCACAGTAACATAATCTTGCTTAGGTTCCAGGAGGCACATGAATCAAAGAAGGTCTTGAATGATCTGCATGACAGACCAGTCAGGGGCCACTTTGTGGAAACACCATTGCACACATTGTTATGTGAGATGGTTTCTACTAGCACACATTGTTCAAGGATGCACACTCTTACGCCCACAAGTGCCTAGTTTGTTAGTGATGCACCAGTTGAACATGAAGGTCAGCAGACCTGCTGCTCCCTATTGTAGTGACTGAACCTTCCAACAATGGGGCCTACACATCATTGAATAAATCTTCCCACATTTGTCAAAACAACATCACTACATTTTGGCAGCTACTGATTAATTCATGCGGTGGATAGAAGCAGTTCCAATTAAGCAAGTGAATGACTAGGAAGTCATCATCTTCCTCCAATAGAACATCATCTCACGTTTTGGTGTTCCAGTATCACTTGTGTTTAACAATGAAACTTACTTTTAATCATTGAAGCTATATTATTTTGCATTGAAATATGGTATTGTGATGAAACACCCACCTAACTACTACCCGCACAAAAATTGTCTCACAGAATCCACGAACACAAAATTTATCCTTAAGAAGACCATTTACTCTAAACAGTGTAACTAGCACTCTGTCTTGACGAATGCCTTATGGGATAACCGCGTAATACCCAAACCCTCTCTAAATACTTCACCATACTTGTTGGTTTATGGTAAAGAATCCATCCTACCCCCAAACATATACTTTCCCGTGCTTTAGTTGTCTCAAGAATCCCAAGGCAAGCCTTGTTTGCTAGTTCAACATAGCATGGATACATTTCAAAAACTATAGGAAGAAAGGATGAACACAAAATAAAAGTTTACACTCCATCAAAACTGTATCAAGAGATGGTTCGACAAGAAGTCTGTAGGGAATGCCAACTTCAATGTTGGTGACTTATTATTGAAATGGGACAAACCCCATGAAGAAAAAGGCAAGCATACGAAGTTCTAGTCCCTGTTGAATTGTATGTACACTGTCCATGAGAAACTTAGGTCACACACATGCCAACTGCAATCAATTAATGGGAGGATTAATAACCTTCCTATCAACGACCAAGATCTCAAACATTATTTTCAGTAAGTCAGGGCCACACCCCATGCCATGTACATAGTTTGTCTACTGTTGCTGTCCTTTCGATTTTCTTAATATTTTTGTTTCATTTTGTTTGTTTTCTTAGTATCATGCTATTTTTTGTTTTGCAAATAAGTGATTCCCTCTACAGAGATTTGGCTTTTGAATGAGTATGTGGCTAATATCTAAAGAGTCTTGTGACACTGCAACACTTGGCTAGTCCTACGTCCGTCTTCTATGTGCTTGGTTATAACCTTCAGCCAATGAAGTCTTGACAGAAAATACGAGTCATCTATAAGGGAAGCTTGGGTCCAACCATGAACCTGTGTCCACAATGGGAAACCCCATGCCTATACTCAAATTTCTGCTCAGTGTGTTATAGCTCATCCAACTAGTAGAAACAGAGAAGGGGAAATCTAAATGAGTGAACCTATGTTAGAGGTCTTATATGCTTCTCTAAAGGAGAAACCTCTTCTATTCTCAATAAGTTAGGATCCTCTTCCACCCTCAAAATAAATAAGTTCCTATGCACAGTCCTCTTAAAAAATACAAAGGAGAAAGAAGAGAAAGGCTTCCTACGCAAAGAAGTGAAGCATGCAACTCCACTGGGGTACTGACCAGGCTCGCTAGTAGTGGAGCAATGTGTGTGTTCCTACATGACTCCACTGGGGTACTGTCTAGGCCTACTGGTAGTGGAGCAACACCAAATATGAAAACTTATATTATGAATCTTTTAAAATCGTGAGCCAAACTACCCTTCCCGATTTTGAAACACTATGATCAAGATCAAACTTATTGTTGTGTTTGATTGAGTTTACGAAAGGTGAACCATGTTTGTCCATGGGGCAAGTGGGGAAGCTAAAATAGCCTACACAGTGATTAATACTCCCTAAAATACCAAGGCCCTATGTTGTCAATGGACCAAAACAGAGAAGTCAGAATTCAACCAGTGTATCGCCAAGTATTGTAGAGATTGCAACACCCTCCAAAATTTTGGCCTACATCTAATTTCAGAGCATTCCTTTGGTTTTTCCTTGATATTTTCAAGAAATGAGGCTCATCCTATGAGCTCATGTTGAGTCTTTGCACCCTCCTCGCGTGACTGTTCACCGGGCAACTTTTTTCATGTTGGTCACAATGTCATGCTTGGAGTGATGTTCTGGCTACACATAAAGTCTGCCTTCGTGTGTACAAGTTTTATTTGCTATGTAAGAATCTGTCACATTCATAAAAAAAGTTGTATGCACTATTATGCTAACATCATCGCGGTCGTTCAACGATCTATCACAAGTGTCACGCTTTTCTCTCGCACCGTTGGTCAGTCACACTGAGTGTATGTTGTCTTGATGGTTCAAGGTGTCTTTTTGACAAGTAATGTTGAGTGTGTGTTCACAAGGTCATGCATGCACCAAGTCACTCATTCACACACTTATTCATTTTGTTGAAGCTGTGTCGACTAGACCAACCCCAACAGTGGGACCTCCCAGGAGCTGCACTGTGCAATTTTAGCCCTCAGTGAACATGTACTACTACCCAAAATTGTGCACAACTTCATGCTACCTCCCAGGTAGTCTACACTACGCAATCATGGAATCAACTCGACTGACTATCATTGAGAACAATGAAATTTTTTCCCAACAAGCCATCTCAATTTTCCCTACCTGCAGGTAGTGTTAGCACTCTGTAATTTCTGAGGTTGTGAAAGAAAACAAAGAGGTAGCCACAAAGCACTTTGGAAGCTGGGATCTAGCCCTACTAGCTTCAGAGAGGGTTCTCTCTATGAGATTTAACTTTTTTGTATTTGTATATTAGGCTATTTGTGAAAGTTCAAAGTATGGTTTATGAATTGGTTTGGCTAGGATAACAATGGAAGAGCCATTTCCCAATGGAGTCTGCAAATTTAACAGGGATCTGTCTAAGATTTTCAAAGGAGTTTCACAGGGCAAGGTAGCTGAACTAACTAGATCCTTTAGATTTAAATTTAATGTAATAGAAGAAAAGATATAGGTTCAATTGAAGCTAAAGAGAAGTTGAGAATCCTTTAACTTGATATCAGAAGAAAACATTTAAATTATCCACAACCAGAATCAAAGTGTATCTTTAAACAAATTCTATTCATCAACGTTTTGTAAAGTAATTCAGATTTAAGAACACATAAGTATGGAAACAAAGAAATAAACATATAGACAGTGAGAGAAGTACTTCACCAGATAGTCCAACACATGAATCCTATGAAGAATGCCCTTTTTATTATTGATCAGCCCACTTAGGCTTCGAAAATATACAATAGCTTTCTTCTGTACAAAAACCAACCCTTCATACTTCAAAAAGAGAAGTATTTATACAAATTATAAACTAAAATATATTGAAAAAAATATCAAGATTTATTACAAATATCTATACAAATCTGTTGAAACAGAATTCAAGATGTTATTACAAAAATTATAAAAATAGACTAAACTATTTAAAAAATATCAGTCGCCTGAGTGCTGGTGTTGTTTCTGGGCCTTTAAATGATAGATTTTGTTTTTCCTATGAGTAGATGTGTTATGTTGTCCCACTTTCCAGTGCATTATGTTTTGATGACTGTTGTGATGAATGTGAAATGTTTTCCTATGTTCTTGTGAGCTTTCTACTTAAAATGTACTAGAAAGGTCCTCATTGTCTTCTTTTCCTTTACTACTTCTGTTGTTATTTCAATTTCATCATTTTCCCCCTTTTTTACATTAATTTAATTCCATTGATATTCTATTGGGAAATTTGGGGAAATGATTTTTAACCATAATATATCTAAAGCAAAGGGGTGATTCTTTTCGAAATATCATTGTGATTCATTTTAATGATGAAAGCCACAGGGGATTGATTCTTTCATATTGTGAATGGATGCTCGTTGAGGGGCCACGTGATAGTTGGGGACTAGAAGTAATGAACATACTATCAGGATAGTGGAGGCGAGAGGTGACATGGAGGTGGGAGATGATGGCGGGAGAGTGTGAGGATTAGTGGTTTTTAGAGGGGGTATGAGTAGTAAGTAGTAAGTGAGGGGGGTGCGAAATAAGGTAAGAAGGATAAGTAGTAATGGGGTTGGTGGGGAAAACCACTTTTTGCGACCCCTCACTGCGAATAGAGGTAGGATGGCAAGGGGGGCCGAAAAACACTATCTGTCATTGACTTGGGTGGAGTCAATTTGGGCCATTCAAAGATGAGGAGCTTTTAATTAATATGCGGCCTTTGAAAAGGGATGAACCCAATAGCCCTTTAAATCCACCCTATAACAAATCATATACAATGGGGGCTTTCCCCTGATCGCAATCACATTGCAGGGGAGAACATAGGACTTTAATGAAGATGTGAACCTGAAAGTCTCTCAAATCGACCCTATAACATATCACATTCGGAATGGGAATTAACCCCAGAAGGGGGCCATGTATTACATGCGGAGACATAGGATAGACGAACCCAAAAACTTTAAAATATAGCCTAAAATCCTTTAATATCTATCACAATCACAATATGGAGGGGGCTAGCACAGTTCGTTGACATATGGGTATTGCGATTGTGATTGCAATCAACGAATGAGAAATATTAATAGGGGCTATGACATAGAACTTTGCGATATGTGAAAGTGGGATTGCAATTGCAAAAGAGAAGGGGAGATGGGTGATTTTTATATGAGACTTTATGAAATGTGATATGGTGACACGTGGCCTATGGGCCTAGTTTATTGCATCAGGAGTGGTGCGGGGTTTATGTTATAATATATGGTTGGGCCTTTTAATAAACATGTGATATATAATGTGATGCGATATAATAAAAGGGTTTTTCGCATGGTTTGTGATACATGGTGGGAAATCGGGAACACGACTAGAGTTATACGAATAGAATGGAAATGTGACCATGGTTAGAATGATATAATATGGAAATGCGGCTAGATTTGGATATACAAATGGTAGATGGAATAAGGCTGGAGTTTGGGAATTAACATGATAACATAGGAAAAATGGATCACGACTGGAGTCATATGGAGGAAATAGGAATCTGTGAAAATGGGGTGGTACTTTGTGGGTCCCGACTAGAGTTAAAAATCATAATTACGTATTCATAATGGGAGAAAATACTTTTAACAAAGGATAAATGCAAAATACAATTTAAAATTGTGGTAGAAATAGTTTCGAGGCCCTTATCTCCTTTTGAAGTTCAAACTTTGTCCTGGCCTATCTTTCAATCTAGGAATCATATTTGAGAGTAGGATATACCATTGGAAAGCTACTTCTGAGAACTTTCTGATGAAAACACCTATAGTATGATCTGATCCAAACATTGGCATGCAAAAATCTCCTTAAATCCTAATACTTGGTGTCCCTTTGGAAATAATTTGTAGGATGAAATATTATTTACAACATCTCAAACATAATAGGTAAAATAATAACTCATCGTATAAAATTTATAGGACCCTAACAGTGGCTCCATATGGGGATGGAAATATCCTTGTGAGGTGTCAAGAACATTGTAAACTAGTTGCCTGATCCATTGGGCTGATCTAAAATCTGCAACCTTTTCTGCGATAGAATCTCTGTGATTGAAACTCTTAAAATGAAATCAAAACTATTCTGAAAACTGAAATATGAAATACCTACTGAACTGAAAGTTGTACTGATATCTAAAATTGAAACTGGCCATAATGCTTGAAAAATATTCTCAGAGTGTTGAGCTTATTTGCACACACCTACTCACTCTAATATGATGAAATGACTGTAATATCAGATAATAACAAATTTCTAAAGAAACCAGTCATGCAGATGACTACTAATTTCAATCTTGCATTCCACTTCTCCAAATAGAAAAATAAACACAAAAAACAGAAACTCAAAATTCTGTTTGGAGCCTTCTTCATAATCCATAACCAACACAGAATTTAGTTTTGTTAAAGGTTCCAATATCTTTTTCAAATGATCCTCAAAATCATGGATAATTTCTCTTGGTTGTACCATGCCTCAAAATAACTTATCATATACTTCCTAAAAAATGTATCTATCCCTTTTTGAATTTTCCGGCATTATGTTTATAAGGAGTGTAAGATTATAAGTACTGTGTTTATCATCTCTAGGATGTCAAACAACTTCTTGTTCTTTAGCATCTCCTTGAAACTCAATGATACAATTCTCTTGAATTGAAAACATGATTGGCAGAATTTGTTGGAAATTATGTTCATCTTCATGTGACTTTGTTTGAAAAATGGACTGTGCAGGTTCACTATATACATTGTCCACATATACAACTTCAGAAATATGAACTTCACAATCTTCTCTTTGAAATAAAATTTCAGAAAGTGAAAATCTAGAAGAAAAATTTGAAAGACAATCCTCATCCATATCATGATTAGATAAAATTTTGCAAGGCTAATGTAAAGTATTAAGTATTGGTTCCCAAGAGACTATATGATCTTCAATCTCATGGTTACTTAATAATTGTGAATTTTGAATAAAGGAGTCTCCATTGTAACACAAAACAAGGTCATCATCTATATAAGAAGGTTGTTGCCCCGTTATGCTCATTTCATCTTGATTTCCTACTTCATTAGTGATATTATAATTTTTTTTCAACTCTTCAAATGTAGCATAACATAAAGGTAAAGAGTTATTATGACTTTCTTTCAACACTTGAAATGTGGCATAACATAGGGGTAAAGAGTTACCATCAACATAATTTTCATTGTCTTATTGATGTTCATTGTCTAAAATATATGCATGCTCATCTATTTCAATATTTTCATCATGTTTTTCATCGCTGTCATAAGTAACACACACATGGTGACTATTTTCCTTAACTAGTTGAAATTTAACATCCTCTTGCTGGTAACCTTCCACTGGTTTTCGTTCTAAGCTAATTTCAAATGAATACAAAAAAAAACCAGTTTCTAATTTCTGGTGATGTGACCCAAAAACCTCTCCTTATTCTTCCATATTTGCTTGAAAATGAGGTATCTTTTGTTTTCCACTAACAATAGGTTTATCTTGCAAAACAAATGTGTTCATAAACCTTTCCATGGTTTTCATTAATGTCTCTAACTTAAGGTTTAATAAAGGAGGAAACTCCTCTTTAATTACTTTCCTTCTTTCAGCTTCCATTCTAGATCTTTTAATCAATAGATTTATTTCCACATCAATAACAATTTTTTGCATGTCCTCCAAAGTGGAAGGGTTTCTTTCTATGAGATAATAGGCAATCTCAGCATCAAGACCATCTGGATAGTGAAGCATAGCCAATCCTGGGGGAGGCTTTATATTAGTAGGTATGGAATCATAAACACTATTGAATCTAGTTGAGAAAACTTGGACTGTCTCATCGGGCTGCCTTTCTAGATTCCAATATTCATCCATAATCTGAAAAGTGTTCTTTTTAACCTCCCATCTATTAAGGAAAATGATTTGAAACTGTTGGAAATTAGGAATACTTCTAGCTATCGAACTTCTATACTATTTCCTATATTTCTATGATCAACTTCCTCCAAGTCAATGAAGTCAATGATTTTGTCTACATGTTTCCTTGTTTTTATATTAGGTGTACCATCAAATTGAGGTAGCCCCTGATCATAGTTCTTCGGTAGCTCAAGCAAATGGAATGATAGATTTGATGATGCATACCAGACAATGGTCATAACTGAGGTCTGAGATGAATTTGTACTTGATGGACTATGTATGTTATTTGGATCTTCTTTGAGACAACCAAAATTAAGATGAGATGCATTTGCAACTTCACGGGAAGGATATACATTCGCAGAAAGGGGCTGACATGCTGATTAATAATCTTTATTTGGATTTAATAGACCAAAGAAAATCCTTAAGAAACCTTCAGGGAAAGAAAAAAGGCAATTGAAAAAACATAATACTATATCTTGAAGTAAATTCAGGTCAAAATACTTGACTTTCTCATGTTGTCTTCCCATCCTTGTGTTGACAAGGCATGTCCTTCTTTGAATTAGATTTGAATTTTGTTGGAACTTGGTCTATGAGGCCATCGATTCTGGATTCTTTGACAAGAAAGTCACCATGAAAGCTTTGAGCTCTGGATACTTTGAACATGGAGTCTCCAGGTGAATGATACAAACTTCTTGTGTCTAATCACTATCCACCATCAATAATCATATTTGGAACATGATATGATTTTTTGAGGAACTTGAAATGTTTAGGTCCCCAGTATGGTCGCCATAATGTTAGCACTCTGTAATTTCTGAGGTCGTGAAAGAAAACATAGAGGTAACCACAAACCATTTTGGAAGCTGGGATCTAGCCCTACCATCTTAAGGGAGTGCTCTCTCTCCGAGATTTAACATTGTTGTATTTTCATATTAGGCTAGTTGTGAAAGTTTAAGGTTTGGTTTGAGAATTGGTTTGGTTGGGATAGCAAGGGAAGATGCATTGGGAAATGGAGTCTGCAAACTTACAGGGATCTGTCTCAGATTTTCAAAGGAGTTTCACAGGGAAATGTAGTTGAACTAATTGGATCCATTAGATTTAAATGTAATGTTATAGAAGAAAAGATATAGGTTCAATTGAAGCTAAAGAGCAGATAAGAATTGTTTAACTTGATATGAGAAGAAAACATTTAAATTATCCACAACTAGAATTAGAGTGTATCTTTCAAAAAATTATGTTCATTAATTTTTTATAAAATAATTCACATTTAAGAACACATAAGTATGGAAACAAATAAATAAACACATAGACAGTGAGAGAAGTAGTTCACCAAATAGTCCAACACATGAATCATGTGAAGAATGTCCCTTTTATTACTGATAAGCCCACTGAGGCTTGAAAAATATACAATAGTTGTATTTTGTACAAAACCAACCCTTCATACTTCAAAAAGAGAAGTATTTATACAAATTCTAAACTAAAATATCTTGAAAAAATATCAAGATTTATTGCAAATATCTATACAAATATCTTGAAACAAAATTCAAGATTTTATCACAAAAGTATAAAAATAAACTAAACTGTTTAAAAAATATCACTTGCCTAAGTGCTAGTGTTGTTTCTGGGCCTTTAAATGAGCAATGTTGTTTGTCCTGTTGGTATATGTGCTACGTTGTCTCACTTTTCACTGCATTCCATTTTGATGACTGTTGTGATGAATGTGAAATGTTATCCTCTGTTCTTTTGCTGCTTGCTACTTAAAACGTATTAGAAAGGTCCTCGATGTCTTCTTTTCCTTTGTTGCTTTTGTTGTTATTTCGGTTTCATCATTTTCCCCTTTTTTTACATTAATTTATTTCCTTTGATATACTATTCGTAAATTTGGGGAAATGATTTTTAATCATAATATATCCAGAGCAAAGGGGCAATTCTTTTGGAAATCTCATTGTGATCCATTTTAATGATGAAAGCCAGGTAGAATGATTCTTTCTAATTGTGAATGGATAGACATGGAGGGGCCACATGGCAGCTGGGGACTGAAGGAAATGAACAATCTATTGATACAATGGAGGCGAGTGGTGACATGGAGGTGGGAGATGATGGCCGGAGGGTGTGAGCATGAGTGGTTTTCAAAGGGGGGTATGAGTGGTCAGTAGTAAGTGAGGGGGGCAGGGGGTGTGAAATAAGGTAAGAGAGACATGTAGTAGTGCGCCCGAGAGGGAAAGAAACTTCCTCCAAGTCAATGAAGTCAATGATTTTGTCTACATGTTTCCTTGTTTTTATATTAGGTGTACCATCAAATTGAGGTAGCCCTTGATCATAGTTCTTCAGTAGCTCAAGCAAATGGAATGATAGATTTGATGATGCATACCAGACAATGGTCACAACTAAGGTCTGAGATGAATTTGTACTTGATGGACTATGTATGTTATTTGGATCTTCTTTGAGACAACCAAAATTAAGATGAGATGCATTTGCAACTTCAGGGGAAGGATATACATTCGCAGAAAGGGGCTGACATGCAGATTCATAATCTTTATTTGGATTTAATAGACCAAAGAAAATCCTTAAGATACCTTCACGGAAAGACAAAAGGCAATTGAAAAAACATAATACTATATCTTGAAGTAAATTCAGGTCAAAATACTTGACTTTCTCATGTTGTCTTCCCATCCTTGTGTTGACAAGGCATGTCCTTCTTTGAATTAGATTTGAAGTTCCTTGGAACTTGGTCTATGAAGCCATCGATTCTGGATTCTTTGACAGCAAAGTCATCATGAAAGCTTTGAGCTCTGGATACTTTGAACATGGAGTCTCCAGGTGAATGATACAAACTTCTTGTGTTTGATCACTATCCACCATCAATAATCATATTTGGAACATGATATGATTTTTTGAGGAACATGAAATGTTTAGGTCCCTAGTATGGTCGCCATAGTGTTAGCATTCTGTAATTTCTGAGGTCGTGAAAGAAAACATAGAGGCAACCACAAACCATTTTGGAAGCTGGGATCTAGCCCTACCATCTTAAGAGAGGGCTCTCTCTCTGAGATTTAACATTGTTGTATTTTCATATTAGGCTAGTGGTGAAAGTTCAAGGTTTGGTTTGAGAATTGGTTTGGTTGGGATAGCAAGGGAAGATGCATTGGGAAATGGAGTCTGCAAACTTACAGGGATCTGTCTCAGATTTTCAAAGGAGTTTCACAGGGAAATGTAGTTGAACTAACTGGATCCATTAGATTTAAATGTAATGTTATAGAAGAAAAGATATAGGTTCAATTGAAGCTAAAGAGCAGATAAAAATTGTTTAACTTGATATTAGAAGAAAACATTTAAATTATCCACAACTAGAATTAGAGTGTATCTTTCAAAAAATTATGTTCATTAAGTTTTTATAAAATAATTCACATTTAAGAACACATAAGTATGGAAACAAATAAATAAACACATAGACAGTGAGAGAAGTAGTTCACCAAATAGTCCAACACATGAATCATGTGAAGAATGTCCCTTTTATTACTGATAAGCCCACTGAGGCTTGAAAAATATACAATAGTTGTCTTTTGAACAAAACCAACCCTTCATACTTCAAAAAGAGAAGTATTTATACAAATTCTAAACTAAAATATCTTGAAAAAATATCAAGATTTATTGCAAATATCTATACAAATATCTTGAAACAAAATTCAAGATTTTATCACAAAAGTATAAAAATAGACTAAACTGTTTAAAAAATATCACTTGCCTAAGTGCTAGTGTTGTTTCTGGGCCTTTAAATGAGCAATGTTGTTTGTACTGTTGGTATATGTGCTACGTTGTCTCACTTTTCACTGCATTCCATTTTGATGACTGTTGTGATGAATGTGAAATGTTATCCTCTGTTCTTTTGTTTCTTGCTACTTAAAACATGTTGGAAAGGTCCTCGATGTCTTCTTTTCCTTTGTTGCTTCTGTTGTTATTTCGGTTTCATCATTTTCCTCTTTTTTTACATTAATTTATTTCCTTTGTTATACTATTCGTAAATTTGGGGAAATGATTTTTAATCATAATATATCCAGAGCAAAGGGGCAATTCTTTTGGAAATCTCATTGTGATCCATTTTAATGATTTAAGCCAGGTAGAATGATTCTTTCTAATTGTGAATGGATACACATGGAGGGGCCACATGGCAGCTGGGGACTAAAGGAAATGAACAATCTATTGATACAATGGAGGCGAGTGGTGACATGGAGGTGGGAGATGATGACAGGAGGGTGTGAGGATGAGTGGTTTTCGGAGGGGGGTATGAGTGGTCAGTAGTAAGTGAGGGGGGCAGGGGGTGTGAAATAAGGTAAGAGAGACATGTAGTAGTGGGCCCAAGAGGGAAAGAAACTTCCTCCATGTCAATGAAGTCAATGATTTTGTCTACATGTTTCCTTGTTTTTATATTAGGTGTGCCATCAAATTGAGGTGGCCCTTGATCATAGTTCTTTAGCAGCTCAAGCAAATGGAATGATAGATTTGATGATGCATACCAGACAATGGTCATAACTAAGGTCTGAGATGAATTTGTACTTGATGGACTATGTATGTTATTTGGATCTTCTTTGAGACAACCAAAATTAAGATGAGATGCATTTGCAACTTCACGGGAAGGATATGCATTCGTAGAAAGGGGATGACATGCAGATTCATAATCTTTATTTGGATTTAATAGACCAAAGAAAATCCTTAAGATACCTTCAGGGAAAGACAAAAGGCAATTGAAAAAACATAATACTATATCTTGAAGTAAATTCAGGTCAAAATACTTGACTTTCTCGTGTTTTCTTCCCATCCTTGTGTTGACAAGGCATGTCCTTCTTTGAATTAGATTTGAAGTTTCTTGGAACTTGGTCTATGAAGCTATTGATTCTGGATTCTTTGACAGCAAAGTCATCATGAAAGCTTTGAGCTCTGGATACTTTGAACATGGAGTCTCCAGGTGAATGATACAAACTTCTTGTGTTTGATCACTATCCACCATCAATAATCATATTTGGAACATGATATGATTTTTTGAGGAACTTGAAATGTTTAGGTCCCTAGTATGGTTTCCATAGTGTTAGCACTCTGTAATTTCTAAGGTCGTGAAAGAAAACATAGAGGTAACCACAAACAATTTTGGAAGCTGGGATCTATCCCTACCATCTTAAGAGAGGGCTCTCTCTCTAAGATTTAACATTGTTGTATTTGTTTATTAGGCTAGTTGTGAAAGTTCAAGGTTTGGTTTGAGAATTGGCTTGGTTGGGATAGCAAGGGAATATGCATTCGGAAATGGAGTCTGCAAACTTACAGGGATCTGTCTCAGATTTTTAAAGGAGTTTCACAGGGAAAGGTAGCCGAACTAACTGGATCCATTAGATTTAAATGTAATGTTATAGAAGAAAAGATATAGGTTCAATTGAAGCTAAAGAGCAGATAAGAATTGTTTAACTTGATATCAGAAGAAAACATTTAAATTATCCACAACTAGAATTAGAATGTATCTTTCAAAAAATTATGTTCATTAAATTTCTATAAAATAATTCACATTTAAGAACACATAAGTATGGAAACAAATAAATAAACACATAGACAGTGAGATAAGTAGTTCACCAAATAGTCCAACACATGAATCATGTGAAGAATGTCCCTTTTATTACTGATAAGCCCACTGAGGCTTGAAAAATATACAATAGTTGTCTTTTGTACGAAACCAACCCTTCATACTTCAAAAAGAGAAGTATTTATACAAATTCTAAACTAAAATATCTTGAAAAAATATCAAGATTTATTGCAAATATCTATACAAATATCTTGAAACAAAATTCAAGATTTTATCACAAAAGATAAAAATAGACTAAACTGTTTAAAAAATATCACTTGCCTGAGTGCTAGTGTTGTTTCTGGGCCTTTAAATGAGCAATGTTGTTTGTCCTATTGGTATATGTGCTACATTGTCTCACTTTTCACTGCATTCCATTTTGATGACTGTTGTGATGAATGTGAAATGTTATCCTCTGTTCTTTTGCTGCTTGCTACTTAAAATGTGTTGGAAAGGTCCTCGATGTCTTCTTTTCCTTTGTTGCTTCTGTTGTTATTTCGGTTTCATCATTTTCCCCTTTTTTTACATTAATTTATTTCCTTTGATATACTATTCGTAAATTTGGGGAAATGTTTTTTAATCATAATATATCCAGAGCAAAGCGGCAATTCTTTTGGAAATCTCATTTTGATCCATTTTAACAATGAAATCCAAGTAGAATGATTCTTTCGAATTGTGAATGGATACACATGGAGGGGCCACATGGCAGCTGGGGACTGAAGGAAATGAGCAATCTGTTGATACAATGGAGGCAAGTGGTGACATGGAGGTGGGAGATGATGGCAGGAGGGTGTGAGGATGAGTGGTTTTCAGAGGGGGGTATGAGTGGTCAGTAGTAAGTGA